>BGPR01000454.1:426961-462071 GCA_013235015.1 Araneus ventricosus
AAAAATCAATAAGGACTTTATGACAATAATCTTCTTTAACAAAACTAACTAAATAAATAAAAACAACATAAATAATAGTGTTTCGTCGGTTATTTAAAAATCAATAAGGACTTTATGACAATAATCTTCTTTAACAAAACTTATTCTATTTATGCTTTCTAATATAAGCGAATACTATATAAAATGTCCCTATTCCAAATTATTTCCACTGGAAAACGTTTTTAACGTCACGATTCTGAAAATCCCTCCTGATTCCTTTCTACCAGGCAGATATCTCGATGGAATTTTGTATTTTCTCCGCAATAATTTATTTCGTCTTTTGCTCTACCTCCGAGACTCGCTCGATGCTATTTCCCTCCCGTGCAACGATCCGCTTTCAGGGACTCGTACATTCCTGCTCTTGGCCGTTGCCAGATCTCGGCAGCAGCAACAAAAACATATCGAGCGTATGTGGGGGTCCTTCTGTCGGACCCGGTCAGATCGATCAGAATGTCTTTCGAAGGCGCATCTAAAAGGTACAAAGTGAGAAAAAGATCCCACCTACTTTTCGGGAGACATTTTGAAGAAAGCGATACAAAGACATCAAGCAGGAAAGGACTTACCTAGAAAAGAGAAAGAAAAAGACATAAGTGAATTGAACTCGCGAAGTTGCTTTTTTAAAATGGAATATAAAAGATAGTCTTCTAATGGAGAACAAAATATGATATATATTTACTATAGAATATCAATAACAGACTTTGAAAAGAAATTTTAATAATATTTTCTGCATATGGAATCATTGAATCGATTTTTATCACAGATGCTTTATAGCAAAGTACTTTATTCAAATAATAGCTTATTGTAACGCAATTTATTACATAAAGACTTTTTCACTTGTCCAATATTTGGGAAGAAGGAATTTTGCATTCGATTTTTCACTTTATGCTTATATACGATAGTTTCGAAATTTTGTACAGTTGTGTGTTTCCGATGATATTACACTACTTTAATATTTTCAGATCTTAAATATCAGTTAATCGATTAATTAAATTTTATTCAACGTGGCGTCACTTTGTACAGAATTTCACAAACATTTATTTGAAGATTCCATGATTTTCTTCATAAAAATTAAAAAGTAAAAATTAATTAGAATAAAAATAATTTCAACTTTTGAGTACACTAATGAAATTGTATTTTTAAAAACATTTTCTATCGAAGTTATTTTTAAATGTGAGCCCTAATCTATGAAAGCAGCAGCCATCATTACTGAACTTCTTATCGAATTGACTACTCACGCTTTCTGTTTTGTTTCTGCTGAACTCAAGAGCTTACGGCTTCATATTCATCTCACAATGAAAGCTTCTTTATAATAAACTGCAGCTCGTTTCACTGGATGGTAGCATAATAAAGGGTGAATCAAAGCTTTATTCTGCAACAGTTAGGTGTTGAATTTATTTGTAAGATAGATAGGGGTTAGGTTAGGTTAGATTAACGTCCCGTTTTGAAGCAACACGAGGGCTATTTAGGGACGGACCTCGTCATTTTGAACAGCGGTCAGATGACGAGGACGACACCTGAGCCGGCACCCCCTCTCCAAACTTCCGCGCCACACCAACGGGAGGATGTTTGGCCACTACGTATGATTTAGCGTGCAAAAGGCCCCAAACACGACGGATCTTCAGGGGAATCGGGTTTCGAACCTGCGACCCTCCGGTCCCGAGGTCGAGACCGCCGATTATAACTCAAAAATGGACGGTATCTGCCTACTGAGGTTCAATACGCGTGCCTTTTTCTTTACCCGCCAGACAACAAACATGCAACGCAATTCTGGCTAAATCATCTACAGAATGCTTCTATCGATGCTGGCAATAGCAGCTGCGATATGAGCTATCAAACCAGTGATGGTCTTCGGACATAAAGAAACGTATACGCCATCTTCTACCCGTAGAAGAACGGACAGACTTCTGTAACTAATGGATGGAACGAACGATTCAAAAATGGACAGCATCTGCCAACTGATGAGAAAAATAGATATAATAAGTTCTGGAAACAAAAACAATCGTACCTTCCGGCATTTTCTGCATACAATTAACCAGGAAGCAGAAAAATTAGATAATGTCAAACCCAGACGATCGTATGGGCTGGGGCCTAAAGAACTGCAAAAGTTGCAAAAGAATTACGCAGTGCGATTTGGATATCGTGATGGATAAGACAACTATCCTTATATCTACCAGCTGAGTGGGTGATTCTCCGATGTGGTAACATGCAATTGAGGTAGTGTCCCCATGTCGATGTCCGATGCTTCGTATTTTAGAGAGGGTGTGTGAGTTTCTTCTCCGACGTTTTATTTTGACATATGCTTTTAGACCTCACCATTAGGTTGGCGTAGCTTAACCAAATACGGCTCTTGTGCCATTAAAAATTAAACAACCAACCAACCAACGCTGTGTTTCTTAACCTCTGAGTCTTGCAATGCTTGAAAAGTGACTTTACAACACAAGATATCAGCAATACTTAAATCAGTAGTAGAATTAAATAATAGAAATGCATTTTTTATCAAGAGCTATCAGACCCAACAATTAATGATCTGAAAGCGCGTGTCACTGCTGCTACTGTCTGCATCGACATTAAGGATGGGAAAAGACCTACCGGTTTAAAACGAAAACCGGGTTTTTTTTTTGTTTCGGTTATTTTTTTGCTTCGGATTAAAGTTAAATTTATTTTTTTATCCCGGTTATTTTTTAAAATCTAAAAACCGGGGCGGAAGATAGTCTAGTCGAACCTAAAATCGAGCCTAAAATTTACCAAGTTATAAAGCTTTGAATTTAATCATTTTAGGCCAATCACCGACAACCGCTTGCTTGAGGCGTCTGTTGGTGGGCGGATTACAGAAAGAGTGTTTATGAACAGATAAATATTGGCCAATGGATTGATATCCTGCAAAAACAATACAAATAAAACATTTTGCCTGCAAACGACATCTGTTTTTTGAAGCCAAAAAGTATTTATCTACAGTCGGAAGTTCTGTGGCGTGCGAAAGATTAGTATCTACATTGGATGATCTTGTTTCCGATGAGCGGTGTCGACTCACGGATCAACACATTGCTGAAAGTGTCTTTATGAGCAGATTAGATGACAAACACCAATGAATTAATTTCTTGTGAAAACAATATTAATAAAAAATTCTGTCTATAATACTTATTTACAGCAATAATTACTCATTTATTATTATTACATATTGTATTAATTACTTATTTATAATCATTACTTATTACATTAATTAATTGTTGTATTAATACTTACTTATTGTATATTATTATTAATAAAAAAGTCTGTCCACAAACGTTGCTTTAAAAAAACAATCAAAAACCGGTTAATTTGAGCGGTTTTAACCCCCAGGTTAAACCGGTGAAAAAAACCGGTTTAACCGAAACCGTTTTTTGTGTTCACTAACCGCCTTGCCTAATCATAGCACAGTCGACGAAGACATGCTAGATTACACGAGCATCCTTGTTTGTCATGTGACTTCATTAGAACTTAAAATGTGACTAGACATTTTATGGATAGATAAGCTTTACTTTTTATCTGTCTGTATTAATTAATTTATATTTAATATCTTTGTTAAACTTTATTAATTATAACTGTTACTTTTTGCATATTATTATTAATAAAAAATTCTGTCCACAAACGTTGCTTTAAAAAAACAATCAAAAACCGGTTAATTTGAGCGGTTTTAACCCCCAGGTTAAACTGGTGAAAAAACCGGTTTAACCGAAACCGTTTTTTGTGTGCAATAACCGCCTTGTCTAATCATAGCACAGTCGACGAAGACATTCTAGATTACATGAGCATCCTTGTCTGTCATGTGACTTCATTAGAACTTAAAATGTGACCAGACATTTTATGGATAGATAAGCTTTACTTTTTATCTGTCTGTATCTGGCCCGCAAACAATTTGGATCGTTTATGCTAAAATCGCGGCGCGATTTTGTTTCTGAATCGACAAACTCGATCGAGTCCTTAAACGCAATTTAAATATTTTGAAGAAAACGCAAATCCGTCCGAAACTCAATTTCCGCGTCAGAAGTAGCACAACAAGCCGGAGCCTCCACTGCTAATGCAATTCATAGGCACGAATAAATTCCCTTAAACAGGTACTGAAAAATGGCAGATTTTAAAAAAGGGATAGGGTGGGGTATTTGTTCTCTTCCACCAGCCGTTCCTTCGCGTTCTTATCTGATGCGCAAAAGCAGATTTAATGGTATGCATTATAATTTAGATAAGCCGTCTGGGGGCTGCGTAACTAGATTCGCGTTTCTCCCCAGAAGCGAAACTTTGTGTCAAGTTAAACACGGCGGTGGATCGATCCGCGGTTCAGATTTTCAATCCGACCCGAATGTTTGCGCGGTGACACGGGGTGGTACGGGCTGGCAGGTGGATGAACGATGGCTGGGTGGAATCATTCTCAAGGGTAAACAGGATGGAGCTTCTTTTTTAAGGTATCCGACTGGTTTAAAATCGTCGTTTTTGATGAAATTATCAAAAACAATTTTATGACTTAATTTTGTAGCCTGTTTAATAAGCTTTCTAAAACTGTCTCACTTTTTACTCTACGTGAATTACAAATGGAGTTACAGCTGTTTTATTACCGAACTGTGAGCATTATTTCAAGTTGCGTGAAAACTTTAAATGAGATTTCTGAGAAATGATATTTGTGAGGAAAACCGTCGACCGTAACAATGATTTCTCAAAACGTTATTCAAGTATTGATATGAAATTTTCTGAGATCGTTTTCTGTAATATGCTTCATGTTTTCCTCTAAAAACTAAGGTCAATTTTAAAATCAAGTATTATTTTTAAGTGCTTAAATATAAAGGAAAAGCATTTTTTATGAAAAATTACCAGTTTAGTAACTACGTTCAGCTATATATCAAAACAGTTTTGAAGTACAAGAAAGATTTTAGAGCATAACACAGATAACTGTCTTAAAAATGTACTCCTACATGGATTTATGTATATTTAGAATATGATTTTGTCTATGGCTGTTACCGTAAGGCAAATATTTTAGTCATTTTTCTTCAAATTTCTCAGTTTTTTTAAAAAATATTATTTTGAAAGCTTAATTTTACAATATTTTCATAGTTTTAAAACATGACAGTTGAAAAATAACATTAAATATATATATATATAAAGTTATTTTTCAAAAAAATGTCTCCGAACACAGTCGGATACCTTAAACCTCCCCATTTTCAGAAGGAGGGGAAATAAAAACGAGTAGATAATCCATTGCAGGACATCTATGTCAGTGATAGTTTATGTCAAACATGGCGGAATGATATGTTAACAAGGATCAAACAGACAATTAAATTTATGTCAGAAGCAATGAAAAGAAGCTTCATGTTTTGTAGAAATACCTCTTCTCGACCATAAAAAATAAATTTCAAATTCGAAAATTGCACGTAATTCCTAGGCAGCACAACATGTTCTACGATATTGTATAATATTGTTTAATATTATATAATATTATAAGATACTGTACAATATTGCGAATATTGTTCAATATCGTACAATATTGTACTATATCTTTGTGCTACTAGGGTTTCAGATTGTATCTGTTTCTACAGTATATACATTACAGTACATATTATGTATTTTTCGCATAATGTACAGTAATTATAAGTACACTGAATGTATTTTGTGGTTTATGTACAATTTTTATTATCTGTTTGAATGAAAACAGATCTGGAAAATATAAATCGAACTTAGGACTAGTAAGAATATATATACAGGGTGTCCACACTTATCGTGTTGCAATAGTTAATTTCTAAACCGTTTGAGATAGACATATAGTTCCAATTGGAAAAATGCTTTATATGAAGGGAAGAATTATAATATATGTTTTTTGAGTGAATAAATATATTCCTGAAAATGATACGAAATCTAACTCTTCATGCAGTCTCCCGGTCCTACCAATCATATTTAATAAAATGTTTTTGACACTCTAACATTTTAAACAAAAAAAGTCTCACTCTTTTGCGACTAAAACTGACCGAGTTATGGAGCTTTGAATATCGCTGACTTAGACCACTTTACGCCATTTCAATAGCCGTCTTGCAGACGATTCATCAATCAATGCGCAGCAGTTGTTCGACGAGGCCGCTGATTGGTAAAAATCATGAAATTCAATGCTCCATAACTCGCCCAGTTATAGTCGCTGTAGAGTGGGACTTTTTTTGGTTAGAATTTTAGAGTGTCAAGAATAGTTTACTAAATGTGACTGATAGGACCGGGGGAACCGTATAAAAAGGTGGAATACGTAAATTGTTCAGAAATATATTTAGTGATTTCCCCTTCATTTAAAGCATCTTTCCAATTGGAATTATATATCTATCTCTAACGGTTTAGAAATTAGCTATTGGACCACAATAAGTGTGGACACCCTGAATATTAGATGCTCTTATATGCTAGTAATTAGTGGAGCGTACCGTAAAAGGAATAAATATATATTGTTTTATAAAGCAAGAAACAAGTGAAGACTCTTGAAGATCCCCTGACTTCGAGTCTTGACTAGCATTTCGCGGCCCCTCTAATACGCTATCCGAGGCCACAAGTGGGCCGCGGCCCATGGGTTGGGAACCACTGTTCTACGATATTGAACAATATTCGAATATTGTATAAAATTGTACAATACCATATAATATTACATAATATCGAACAATATTGTGCAATATCGTGGAGCAAGTTATGCTAACTGGGAATATCATTAATGTTAGCTCTTTCATCGTCAAATGACGTTCAAGGCTCAGCAGAGCAACCATTAATCGCGTCAGCGGAATCTTAAAGACATTTTTGGTGTGGAAGACTTCTCAGAAGGCAACAAACATCACTGATGGCAAACATTTATTGATGAACTATATACAAATGAGAAAACATTGTGGACTGTGAAAGTCATACTGCAAAAATGCACAAACACGCCGGTTCTTACTACCTACTGATTCACAGAGAAAGAATACGCATTTATATTCACCCTTTCTGGGCGATTTACATATTACCGATGCCATCCCGCACACTGGAAATTACAGAAAGAAAATCTGATTAGTCGCTCGTCAGATGACGTCATATTACTATCAACAGCTTGTTTACATTTTTCCACTGTGCGAGATGGCGTCAGCTCGTTTATCCCGAAGTTGTTAAGAATTTATGATTCTAATGCCAATAATTAACAAGCAGCCGTAGCTCAAGTCACAAGTTTGCCGCTGGTGAAACACGATTATCTCTGCATGCTCAGGAGATTATTACGGTGTTGGACTTCAACGAATATAGTTGCTTTAAAAAAACTGGAACGGTCGATGATTATTTTTAAAATGACGGAATAACTTTAACGGTATTATATGTTTTTTTAAAATATTGTGTATTTGATCTAAAAATTATTTATAATTATTACTAATACTTATTATTTATTATTATCTTATTTATTGAAGGTTATGTGAGAGTTACTACCTTCTGTATTGTGAAACCAAACGCTACAGTTGAGTAGACGTCATTTGTACGAAAGAACTCACAAAATTCCAAGTGAGTTTAGGCCTAACACTTCATAATGTCTTGGCGTGAAATAAAAAGTAAGGTTAAACTGGTATTTAAAAGATTTTAAACCTGTTAATCTTGTTGCCAATCTAGTTTCAAAATTTAACAATTTTCCCCAGTTATATTCGATACGCAGCATTGTCACATAGTCTGATTTATCCCGTTTGGTCATGACAAAAGAAAAGACTTGGATTAAATTATAATTGTGTATAAAAATAAGCGAAAGATGTCATAACAATTGACATTTGAATATGATATTTATTTATTTAAAGAAAAGCACACTACAGAGAAAACTCCATTTACAGTGTGCTAACAAACACACAAAGAACGAAAGTCACAACGAATAAATAATAAAAAATGCCTTAGAAAGCAAAAAGTAGAACACAGAGAATACATAAAATCATAAAACTTATGCAAACGTGTATATAAAATATTATATATATATATAAATATTATATATATAAAAAAATTATATATTATTTGCAAATTCCATTAATCAAAACTTTTAATTATGTTTGCATGCTTCCGAATTCCATATTTATTGTGAATATCACAGAACAGGTTGAATATCGCGAATGCTATACGGGAAACACTCATTCATTTTATAACTGCGCAATCATTTCACTCCTGTTCCTTTTGAAACTTAACAGCACACAAAGAAAGTAAAAAGCAAAGAGTTTCGTTAATCTTCGGAGCGCAAATATTTGCGCCTTTACTTTTTGTCCCCTTACTGTCTCCAAGTCTGCGAAAGAGAAACAATGTTTTTTCGCTTTCTTGTGTCTGAGAGAAACCCACCCGCCAACAGTCATCCACTTTCATTAAATCTCGAGTCAATGGCGCGTGGACGAAACAGATAATTCTATTTGAAGAGAAGGAAATCATCACAGCAACGATGTATTACTGAGAATTGAATAAGTTTCAGTATGTTACGCTCTGTTAGAAATGTCTTGGAAAGTCTTTTAGTTCGTTACATTAATAAAAGGTTCAAAGTATGTTGTTTTGCGATGAATTTACTTGTCGCAAGTAGTGTTTTGTAGAATACAAATTCTTCATCAACAATTAAAATAATTCTATATTATTCTTTTTTTCGTTGCATTAATAAAAGGTTCCAAGTATGTTGTTTTGCAATGAATTTACTTGTTCCAAGTATGCCTTTTTGCAATGGATTTACTTGTTCCAAGTCTTGTCGTGTTTTGTAGAATACAAATTTTATTTTATCAACAATTAAAATATTTTCGTAGAGTTTTGCAGCTTCTATAAAATCATATTATTATTTTGATTCTAAGTAATTGCTCCAAAAAGTTACATAAATGTTCATTTCATTAAGCTTGATCTGAAAATAATTTAAAAACCTAACGCTTCAACGTTTTTATTTCATAAAATAGAAACAAAAAATTCTTAATTCGTTTTTGCTGACAAGAAAGCGTTATTTTTTTTCCTAGCTGATTCCTTAGAGAATGTTCTTCTCGAATTTTCCCGCCAACATCATTGTAGAACACGGCTGGACACATAGAGTTTTGCAGCTGTTCTATGACTTAATTGCACATTTTGGGAAAGTGTTTTATTTGTATCTAAAACGTACAGTAAGAAGTGTGTGTGCATGTGATCACGATAACTCAAAACCGCAAATAAATAGACGAAATTTGGCACGGTTTTAATCACAAGAATTGCAGATCTATTTCAAATATTCTACGATCTCCCTGATTGAATTAACAGTCGCTCTAACCATTCGTGCCAATGAGGATGCGGCAATTCAAAAACTCAAGCTGTAAGGGAGAATTGCAGTATATGATTTTTACACCGAAAAATAAGAGCTGTGTCTGATTTTGAACTAAATCCGTCAATGGTTCAATGGGTAGGATGTTTGCCTGTCTGTGTGTATGTGAGCATGATAACTCAAAAACTAAACAACTTTAAAAAAATGAAATTTCGTACGTGGCTTCGACACCAAAATTTTGAATCTGTACCTAAGTTAGAACAGCGGCGCAGCGATCGGGGGGAAAGGGAGTACAGATGCCAAGGGGAGGCCATCGGGATAAAACATCCATGCGTTTGTGTCACTTTTTCTGTGGGATCAATCATGAGAGGACGAAAAAATAAAGCCGTGCACCTTCCACATCCACTTGTTATTCACTGATGACAACTAGGAGCGGAAAAATCATATTATGCGCTGAGCGTCACTTACCCTTGTTACGCCACTGAGTTAAAATAACAACATGAGGGTTATTTAGGGACGGATCTCATAATTTTGACCCATAGTCAGATAAGAAGGGTGACCGCCACTCTCCATTGTTCCGCACCACATCAGAGGCAGGGCATTTGACACCGACGGATTTAACATGCACCAGGCTCGCTTAAGCGTATATCACACGGACAGCCTACCGTGGTCTGTTTTCGTCGACGAGAGGGTAATGCCATTCGCCAAAAAAGTTTGTAGCACGTGACGTATTGAGACAACCGGTAAGACAGAATTTCGGTCATTGTTGGCATTTTTGGCGAACTATATCGCGGCATTCTTGGGGAACCACGTCACCCTCAAAGTCACACCCGATTGGTTTGAATTTTCGCTGCTGACGATTATCCGTCACCATAGTGGTCATTTTCAAGCCGGTTGAATACAGTTCACGATATCCGTCAACTTGTCTGACTGGTCACCTGCTACAAACTTTTTTGGCGAGTGGCATTGTCCACGAAAACAGACCACGATAAGCTGTCCTACATTTTTACTATTTTACCGAAGATTTGCTGAAAAGTTATTATCCAATCATCTACAAAGAAACTCATGATGTAACGTTCACATATGTGTATAATGTTCATAGAGATATATCGCATTGTAACTTTTTACTAGCACGGGCCTCAAATTTGCGGGAGGCCTGCATCTGATAGGTCATCAATGTACCTCTTCTGTTTAACTCTCCATGTTCTCTTTTCTATTCCTATATACTCATTTTTGTATCTCTTATTTGTCAAATAAAGTTGTTCGGGGGACGGTCAACGGTGCGGGGCCTTTGGGGGCCTGCGGGGGGTATTGGTTGATCTCTTTTTCTACAGTCAACCATCCAAACTGCGAAAAGGGGTCGCACGCCACTGTCCGTGTGATAAACGCTTTACACGGCAGACACACACACACACACACACACACACATGGAACCCTCTGGAAACCGGTTCAAACCTGGAACCCTCTAGAAACCGGTTCAAACCTGGAACCCTCTGGAAACCGGTTCAAACCTAAAACTCTCTAGTCCCAAGCCTAGACCTTTCCATCAAGCCATTACGTCCTAAGGTCAAAGCGATGAGGTGCAGAATGTGAACTGAATTTTCTTCACTAAACATAAAACGTGCCATATCGTGTAATACACGTGAAAGTGGAGGGGAGAACACTCCCTCTGTTTGCCACAGTGGATTTCGGTTCGCTTTGTACCTCGACCCAAGACGCCAGAGCTTTTTACTCGAGCCCTGCGTGCATTTCTTCCACGCGACTTGAAAGTATTAGAGGACAGAATCCGATAGACAGATAAAATCCAAATAAAATAGTCTGGAGGAAGAAAAAGGGGGAGAGAGCGACTTGCAGACTTCTGCTATCAGCTTTCTTCCGAAGAAATTCGACGCTATTTGGATAATTTCCTTCTCTAACTCGAGTTCGATCGACTGTAAGAAATAGATTTTTGACATCTGCGATTCCAGCCTGCAGAATCAATCTTCGAAAGTGTTTACTTTGTATGTATACCTACATACGGAGCATACAAGTATGTATTTCTCTGCGATTCTGATGGCTTTCTGTGTTCCTCTTCGTGTGGTGTTTACATCCCCGAGTTTGCATTTGTGACTCTCTTGCAGGAAGTGAGAGGATGGAAGGGGATGAGAGAAAGAAGAAAAAAGAATAAAAGAAGGGTTGACATCATTTTTATGCGTTTTTCTTTTTTGCTCTCTTCCGTGGAAAATCGTCCTCTAATATTGAGCCAGCTGTTCCTTTTCCCAGACATGACGAGCACCTTGTTCTCCATGATTAAAAAAGCTTTTTGTTATTGCCAAAGTATTTGTCCTCACCCACATTCCTGTTCCTTGTGGATGAGTTGTAACAGATTAAATGCACGAGTTTTCTCTTGAAATGAAATAATTTTTGCTTTTACTCAATTCTCAGAGATGTAATTGATGCTTTTTCTCTTTTGTAGAAATTCATCAAATATATCTCTAATAATAATAATAAAAGCCCTTGTGTGCGCGCGTCTATTTACGCTCTATAGGACAGACCTATGGACCTACAACACCAACATATGGCACAAACATACTTTGGAGGATATGTACGTGAAATTCGGAGAAATTTTTCTGAAATTTTGATTAGTTTCTTTTAATCACAAAGTAAGCGGGATTTTGACGTTTTCCTCATTTACTAGAAAAATTATTAAAAAAATTATTAAAACATGAGAAAAGGTTTTTACATCATCTTAAAATTCAAAATATCATTTTAGTGATTAAATTTTCACTGGACTGCAATTCTTTTCCTAATTTTAATATCTTTTTAAATATTTTTAAATGTGATTTGCAACAACACACTTCATTGCTTATTGAAAGACAACCCGATTTCATTGTTTCATCAAATCACGAAATTGCATTTTTTCCTATAGTAAATATAATATGAATTGCAAATTTACCTTCAATTTCTGGAGAAAGAATTTTCTACTTTTCAATGTATTTAATCAAAGCGTCTTTTTAAAAACTTTATTATGCTTTTACTTTTTAGTCTTCAAAATAGTTCATTATTCATTATTAAGAATATAATCAAATTTTTTTTTTAAATTTTTGCTTAGTCTTCAAAATAGTTCATTATTCATTATTAAGAATCTAATCATTTTTTTTTAAATTTTTGCCTAATCTTCAAAATAGTTCATTATTCATTATAAAGAATATATAATCACATTTTTTTATTTAATTTTTGCCTAAATTCACTACCAGATGGCGCCATGCGCATGGCATCAAAATTTAACTAATATAATCTAGCTACAAAAATCGATGTATATATGTATCACATATGATTCACACCTATTATTTAATCATATGACCACGTCTCTACTGTAGTCAAGATAAAGCAGAGAAGGGGTCATCTATTTAGATAGAGGGTTCTAATCTCAGATGTGAGCGTGGCAGCTAACGTGTTAAAACAGCCCGTTATCATTGGTAATTAATCCTGTAATTAAAATAATTTGAGGCGCCTTTGCCACGTCACTAATCATTCATTTCCAGTTGAAGCGGAAGATGAAAGACCCTCCTCGCACATTGGCATTGGCGAGATGACAAATGCAGCAATCAATGATTCTTTCATTTTATCTCATAAATTTGATTAATTTAAAAAATACTTATCGATTTGCTATTGATGCTGATTGATACTGGCTGATTTTCGTATTATGTCTCCCTTTTCTGCGCCAGTGAGTTAATTTTTAGAGCTCCAATTCATTGCTCCAGAAGTCAAACTTTTCTTTTCCGACAGTCGGTCTCTGATGAGATTCCCCTTTTAATGGCGGAGACTGTTTTTTTTCCTTGGGGCTGTAATAAATGGGGAGGCCATAAATCCCAGGGCGTATCACTTTCCCGCATCTCGGGTTTCTCTTGTGTCCGCCCCATTTTTCCCGTCTCTCCTGGAGATCTGTTTTATTCTTTAGACGTATAATTTTCGAGGCTGTCGTGTGTCACGGGGCGTAACAAGCGCCCCGGGGGCATGTTGCCCGCACGGCCAGGTAATTGGAGGGAAAGTAATGGGGCGTAAGTTTGCACCTGTCGACTCGACGGGGCTGAGAGTCCCTGGAGACTTCCTTAGGGCCCTCATGAGTCTGGCTATGTGGAGATGGTATTTTCAGATTCGAAAACACGTCAAAGTGTGTGCAGAGTTCGGTATCGTTAGATTTTTTAATTATTTCTGGCGAACTGTTGCGCGACTTGAACGGAAGATGAGTTTAATTATTTCTGGCGAACTGCTGCGCGACTTGAATGGAAGATGAGGTTTTCAACTGAATATGACACTGGAATTCAGGAAACTCACTTTGCGATTAAGGGTAGACACTCGTAGATACAAAACATTTACTTTGCGAATGAAACAAAAGCTATATCAATGCATTATTTTTCGACATAGTCGCCATAATTGAGAACATTTTACAAAATTCCTCCTCCAAGAACATTTGCCATCAACAAAACAACAACATCGTGAGATGTATCGAGTCGTCGAAGAGGTGACATTTCATGTGCCTGAATACGCCCCTATTAGCACAAGATACATTACAATATTCATACAAAAGCCTTACGATGCTGTGCGGCATTCAGAACATCGTACCGACGTTGTTGAGATATTGTAAAATATCTTGAAGGGGATGGTAGTGACCCGGTGCTAAATCTGGGCTACCGAGAGTTGGTTGGTTGGTTGTGTGAGGTTTATTGGCGCAAGAGCCATATTTGGCTAAACTGCGCCAAACGTATGGTAGATAAGCAGGAACACGTTGTTAAAATATATGGTGTGGTATTAAAAGTGGTAGATAAAATTCTAAAATCTCTTTGCAGTTATTTAAAGTTGAATATGAAAGGATAAAAGCATGTTTCCAAAAATGGATCAATGAACGACGGCAGAAGAACAAAAATGTAAAATATATGTAAAATATGTCTGAAAAGTCACATGGTGGGCAAAGACCGAGTAAAATTCCACGGACGAAAGCTATAATGATGAAATGTTTAAAACATTAAAGAAACAAACAAGTTAGTTTTAAGAAAACAAAACAGCGCAGGGGGTTACCGAGAGATACCTGTCAGAAACACCCCAACGGCGGTGCTGTAAAATTTCTTGCGAGAGTCTAGCGCTGTGCTTCGAACATAATCGTGAACCAAGACCAAACTGGAACATAGCATGCCCTATTCTTTATTTGAATGATTGAAATGGAGGAGTTTAGGGATTTAACAGCAAAGGCCATAATCGCCATATTTTGTATAACTCAACCACAGGAATGACATTGCTATCCCCATCTGTGCCTCATACATACGCAAACGGTGTTTAATTACAGATTTATCCTCCCACTTCGCAGTCTTAGAAGCAGAAAGCGAGCCATTATTCAACAAGAAAGACTTAATAAGAGAAAACAAGACCTCAATGTATCTTTCGTGATGGAGACTATACTAGCCAATCTGATATCGTCGCTTAGCAAGTAACACCGCCTATCTCAATTTTTTGAAATTTCAAAGAGTTAAAAAATACTCAATTTTTTGAAATTTCAAAGAGTTAAAAAATAGTCAATATTTGGAAATTTCAAAGAGTTAAAAAATACTCATTTTTTTGAAATTTCAAAGAGTTAAAAAATACTCATTTTTTGAAATTTCAAAGAGTTAAAAAATACTCACTTTTTCAAAACTAATAGCGAATTTTTCGAGTTTTTTTGTAACATATGATATAAACATGAGACCGCGGGTTCCTATCGGATGAGAAAAAAATTTTAAAAATATTCCTTATTAGTTGCGAAAAATTTAGTATTCTTTTCCTCTTTGAAATTTAAAAGAATTGAGATAGGTGGTGTTGCTTGTTTAGCGACGCTATACATCAGAGTAAGAGAAGCAGAAAACGAGCCATTATCCAACGAGAAATGCATTTAGACAGGGTGTATCAGTACAGCGGGTACAAACTTTCAGGACAGATAGAGTGCACCTAGACGATAGGAAATCACATAGCAATGCAGTGGATCGGGTAGGGTGGTCCAGTGCTTTGGCCCGCTCGATCGCCAGACCTCACTTGCCTTGATTACTTCTTAAGGGGGTACGTCAAGTCACTGGTGTACGAAACTCCCGTTAGCAGTGCTGAGGACCTTGTTGCACGCATCGCGGCAGCTGCTGGGGAAGTCCGGGACGGATATTCCCATTCCTTACTTGATTTTGAGTATGGAGGAAAATTGAGCGATTTCATTGGCCCACTGCTACGAGACGTCATACGCGCACTCGCGTAGCTTATAGAATTTGGAGGCAAATTATCAGTTGTAATATCTATGCGAATATGCTCTGGCAAATCCATCTTTATCGCGAGTTAAAAAGAAGAAAGAAAAGGCACTCGATAAAACACAAACGAAAATTAGTAGTTCAATAATGGCGAAGTCCGAAAAGAACGAATAGCAAGTAATCTAAGCAAATTCGAAGTTCGCGTTTTGTGACGTCACCCCTTAGCGAATTGAAGCGGCGGATCTAACCAATGAAATCGCTCTATTTTCCTCCATACTCAAAATCAAGTAAGGAATGGGAATATGCGTCCGGGACACGCCCAGTATTTTTACTAACGTTCGATCTTCAATGCGCCGGAGATGTGAGGCCTGCATCACGGCCCGGGGACGTAATTTCGAACACCTACTTTGATGACGATCGTTGTCTCTTTAACCCTTTGAACGGCAAAAATATTTCAGCTGAATGCTTTGAAAACGGCCTCTCTGTAGCTAAATGGTGAACGCAAATGCTTCGGAGCCGGTTTTCGGGTAATAAACAGAGAGCAACTTTCTGCGACGGAGCCGGTTTTAGAATAGTCATCGGAGAGCGACTTGCTACGTTCCAGCCGGTTGATGGGTAAATGCTCTTTTTTCTTAGTTTTTTGATGTACTAAGAATAATAAACATGTTTTCTCCTCTTATTCGTGTCCTGTCTTTCTTGTGTTTCGTGTGGCAACTACCGCGACAGGAAAGCGTGTCCGACCATACATTGCTATGTGATTTCCCATCGTCTAGGTGTACTCTATCTGTCCTGAAAGTTTGTAACCGCTGTACTGATACACCCTGAAGAGAATGAACAAAAAGAGAAAAATCCCTATGATATTCTGAATCCGGAAACATTATTAGATTGTATTTATCTCTCATTATTTTAATTTCATTTATCTCTCATTATCTCATTCGAGACGCAAACAAAATTTCGACAAAATTTGACTGATATGCAGAATCTTTCGCGCAGAATCTTCGTTTCTTTATCGAGAACCAAATATTTAGCAAGTATAGGCAAGTGTGAATTGGTTGGATGGGTTTTTCGGCACGTGAATAGGCGACCGTGAAGAAGCTCTTTGAGTCAAAATAACCGACTGTCCATTTTCAAAATAAATTTCCACTAATAAAAGATTCTAATATGATCATGTTTACAGGCTGGCATGCTATCTGTAAACTCCGTAGAGCAAAAATAGGTCAAAGCGCTTTTACAGGGCAGACCATTGTACCTAGAGCTACCATTACATCTTAGGTAGCAGGTGTGCAGTAATAAAAGGTTTATCAAAATTTTTAATTGGGTTTTTTAAGTCGTTTAAAATTAATCGAAATTTTAACATTTTCCCTCAATAACTTTAGAGGATATTATTGCATAAAATTATTGAAATTATCGGAAAATAAGCCAGCCTTTAAGTTCTATTAGACTAAAATTTTACAAGTCGTGAAATTTTGAATTTCATCATCTCAGATCAAACAACGACAACAGCTTCCTCGAGGTGTCTGTTGGTTGACGGATTACTGGAAGTGTCTTTATGGACAGATAAATATTGGACAATGCATTGATTTCCTGTGAAAACAATATTAATGAAAACTTTTGTCTAAAAACGCGTTTTTTTTCATTAAAAAAACCCCGAAAACCGGTTATTTTGAGTGGTTATAACCGCCAGGTTAAACCGGAGGTGAAAAAACCTGAATAACAGGTTATTTTCGCAATAACCGCCATCCCAGATAGCAAAGAAGGTTGCGGAAAGGTTGCATTTTCACTTTCCATAGGCTGTCTACGAAAGCATTTCCGTGCAAACCGTTTCGGAAACCATTACCGCCAGGTTTACATAGGAAAGCTTTTTATGAACTACCTCACCGACAAGGTTTGAACGACAAGTCCGCTAAAGCATTTCCGCGCAAACCGTTTCGGAAACCATTCCCGCAAAATTGACGTAGGAAAGCGTTTTATGAACCAACTGTCCTTTTGTGAGTAACCCAGCCCGGTATAGTGGTTATTGCGTTTGCCTTCCAACCCTATGAATGCGGGTTCGATCCCCGGCTCGGAAGAATTTGAAGTTTTGTCACAATCTACAACTAAATCGTACGAGTTCAATTAAAAATTAGACTAATTGAATTAATAATTAGGCTTTGCTTAATTAAGATTTCTAATCTGAATTGTCAATTAATTAAATCAATAACTCTAAGTTAGACTAAGATGACGTCAGAAGAAGGGGGTTGGACCCCTTTGTAGGAGTACGGCTTCGGAAGGGGTTTCTATTTTGACCGCCGAAGGAGGGCTCTTAACAACCTTTCGAAAGGCCTGAAAAAATCTCGAGGAAAGCCTGAAACAAGCTTGTGAAAAACGCTTGGGGAAATCTTACTAAAAACTTTACAGTAAACCTTGTTTCTTGTTGACTAGCGCACCTTTCCGTTACCTTGCCGAAAGGTTCAACCCTTGTCATGGAAACCTTTGTGACAACCCTTTACCCTTACCGACGACAAGGTTTCCAAAAGCTTTTAGACAAGCTTTCTTTGCTATCTGGGATACCTATTTCACCCCCAAGTGACACCATTAGTTGTTTGCGTAATACATTTGAAACCACCCGTTATCTGTGCTAATGCGAGATAATCAACAGTGTAAAGAAGTGTCCAACCTTTCAGGAAACCCATGCAACTTTTGTTTTATTGTACTGTCTTTCCGAGATTTTATTTTCTTTGAAGATTTTACTAAGGACGATGCGCAAATTTCCATGCGAAGTTCTATGCCACCAACTGATTAAAACTGGTAGTTTTATGTGAGAATATCTTAAATAGTCTTAGGTCTTTTCTTACTACATCTGAAATATTTCTGATTCTGGTAAGAAATAAAATTATCTACGACAGAATTTGATTTTTTAAGTCATCCAGGAGCTTATGGGCCCACACTGTACCTGTAACTGATCCCACGGTCTGAGAGTTGTGTTGCGTGGGCAACTTCTAATCCCCTCTTCATAAATGCGTGATTTCTCACCCTCTAGTGCTTTGCTGGTGGTGAAACACTTTAAAAAATTGCAACGGTCGCAAAACCCGAATTCGTCTCGCACCTAGTGAAGCGAGAGAATTTACCGTTGCTTTTTCATGCAGCCTTTCCTAGAAGCTCGAATTTCTTTCCAGTTTGCATTTGTAACGCTTCACGCCTTTACTCGCTGTTTGTGTTCTTTATTTGTTTGCGGCGTTGGGAGAAATGGAAGGTTTCTCCACTTTCTTTTTATTTCCAACTTTCGAAAGAAAATCGCTTTTCTTTTTGTTTTGTAAGAATTCTCAAACCAGAGCTCCTTCCGGATTTAGTTTGCTTTTTTTCGATAAAATTTCCAAGTTTGGGTATCTTGGTGGTTGGCTGGGTGCGAGGGATGTCTCGAGTGGGTTTTTATTGCTTCGAAAAATTGAATTTTGAGTTATGCTTCAGAAACGGTACCGCCGCCAAACTTCAATTTTTTCGCCAAATTTGGTATTAGATTTAGCACGATTAAAACATGGCGGCTATCTTAATGGTTGGCGAAATGGGTGCGTTCTTAAGTCTCAGCCAATTTAGCTTTTGTTCTCAGTTTTGGAACTGTACATGATGTTTCAGCAAAACATGCACGAAATTTTGGTTTAGTTTAAGGTATCCGACTGGTTTAAAATCGTCGTTTTTGATGAAATTGTCAAAAAAATTTTTATGACTTAATTTTGTAGCCTGTTTGACCAGCTTTCTAAAACTGTCTCACTTTTTACTCTACGTGAATTACAAATTGAGTTACAGCTGTTTTACTACCGAAGTGTAAACATTATTTTAAGTTGCATGGAAACGTTAAATGCGTTTTCTGAGAAATTATATTTTTGAGGAAAACTGTCGACCGTAACAATGATTTCTCAAAACGTTATTCAAGCATTGACATGAAATTTTCTGAGATTGTTTCCAGTAATATGCTTGATGTGTTCCTCTAAAAACTAAGGTCAATTTTAAAATCAAGTAATATTTTTAAGTGTTTAAACATAAACGAAAACCATTTTGTATGAAAAAGTACCAGTTTACAAAACTATTTTGAAGCACAAGAAAGATTTTAGAGCATAACACAGATAACTGTCATAAAAACGTACTCCTACAAGGATTTATGTATATTTAGAATATAATTTTGTCTACGGCTGTTAGCGTAAGGCAAATATTTCAGTCATTTTTCTTCAAATTTCTCAATTTTTTTTAAAAAAATATTATTTTGAAAGCTTAATTTTACAATATTTTCATAATTTTAAAACATATGCAGTTGAAAAATAACATTTAAAATATATATATAAGTTATTTTTTAAAAAAAAATGTCTCTGAACACAGTCGGATACCTTAATTTAGTTCAGTTCTATTAACGTCCCTTTTCGAAGCTATTCTGGGACGGAACTTGCAGTGTGAACCGCGTTCAGATGTTGAGAATCAAACCTTGCGTTGGCACCCTCTCTCTATACTTCCGTACCACACCAGCGGGAGGAAATTTTAAACCCTACGTATGATTTAACTTGACCAATCCCACTTACACGGCGGATCTTCAGCGGAATCGGGTTTCCAACCTGTAACCCTCCGGCCCACAAGGCGAGACCTTACCACTAGGCGGCTACGGTCCCCACGAAATTGTGGAAGTGATCTTGCTGAGAGGCGAATCGGAATTTTATAGCAGTAAAGGATCGGAAACGATGTCTTTACGTGGTAGAAGGCGTTGGTGAACCCACTCGTTAACGACACTTAACTGGCTTATGCCTGATATTTTAACGGCTGGAAAGACAGGTTTAATAGTTATTACTAGAGCAATTTTGTTGTAATGTTCGCACAAATCAGCGAGAATATAACATGGTCTGGTATACTAACTCAATACGGCGTGTTTTCTGTTTCGTAGCACAGTGAACGAAAGCAAGTACGCATTTTGTCCGTCTCCCCTTGGACCAGAGGGATCCAAAATTTCATTCAGATATACAATTTTGGGGTCAAGGGAATATACCAAATTTAGTTCAGCAAAGTAGCTGCGTGTTAGTTTAGTTATATCAACCAGTTTTAAAGCAACTAGAGGGCTAATTTGAGACTAACCTCATCATTTAAAAACCACAGTCAGTTGACATGGACGACACTTGGGCTGGCACCTCCGTCTCCAAGCTTCCGTACACCACCAACAGGTGGATGTTTGACCCACTACGTCAGATTTAATGTGTACCAGGCTCACATACTACACAGTGGATCCTCAGTGGAATCGGATTTCGAACTCTGAAGCCATCCGGTCAGATGTCGAAACCTTGTCATTAGGCCACCGATGCCTAGCTGTGCTTTTGAGTTATAGCGTTCATACAGACACGAATAGACAACAAAAAGTTTTCGAAAAGAATGCGCAATCAATATATGCAAACCCTCACATCGGTTTGCGGGCAGCGGCGGCTTAGTAGTAGTCCCGGAATCAGATGGTCACGGGTTAAAGACCCGATTCGAATGAAGATCTTCCGTGAATTCGAGTCCAAGCTACTTTTCGTATCAGCAACCCGAGACCAGCACTTTTGGACTATTTTATTACGGAAAGGGGTGACAGGCAATGAGTAAAATGAGCCCGTTTCCGAAGTTCATGTTAGGTCATGACCTTCGTCAGATTAGGGGCATTTTTTAAAGTTAATCTTCACAGCAAATAAATGTGGTGCCAGACTAACGGCAGTTCCCTTCATTCCCGCCAAATGAGTGGCGCCTCTAGCGGATCCGACCAGAACTCGTCAGTAGACACTCTGACATCGAGACGCGATGTTGAAAAATGACGCTTACTCCAACAGACGGTTATAACGACGAGAAGATATGTTAACCCTGCAGCCATAATTCCTTTGTGTTGATCTTCTGTACATAGTCAATTATTTCATCTTAATCATCCAACTGTTATTTTGAATCATCAATAAATATTTAAATGAAAATAAGTTGTACTTAGTCGGCCATCCCAACACCCACATAAATGAATGAAAATAAAATGTTTTTATTTACTGCCAGGACCGAATTATTAAATAGGCAAAGTAGACAACTGCCTATGGGCCCCACAATTTTCGAGGGCACCGAGTTTCTTTTTTTGCGGTATTATCAAATTTTGTGCTTTCATTTGATTGACAAGGGTCATGTACTGGGACATATTCAAATTAAAAATAACTTTTGCTTAAATTTCAAAACATTATACTCAGGATTTAGTCTCGTGTTTCCGAATTCAATTGCAGATCTGATTGGTCCAAGTTTTCAGTTGGCTGACCTGCAAACTTTGAATTTGAGTATTTAGGCTTAGTTAAAAACGTTTTGTAATTTACCATTTTGTTTAAAATTACTTTTGAAATTTTTTTATACGTGAGATATTGAAGCCACCACTCTTGAAGTTCACCCGCTATTAAATTATTTGTTAAATATTGTTTTTTGTCGTTATATGTGTTATCTAAAAATTGCTTATATGCAGATTAAATTAAAATCAATAAAAAATATCTGGGTTTGGAAGGGGAGCCCCCGGAATTTGCATTGCCCGAGGGTCCCTGCAGAGCTTAATCCGGCCCTGTATACTGCTAAGTAAAATGAAAACATCTCGCCCCTCCATTTTTCACTTCACCCCTATTTTGGAGAAATCAAATCAGCCTGGCGCATGCGCAAAAGTGAGGAAGGTTTCCGTATCTTAGAATGATCATCACATCCAATGTCAGCGCGGCATGGAAGGGGAGGTGTGTTCCTCGTTATCGGAACAGTTTTAAAAATTAAGAAGTCCGCCATCAAAATCCCTAGTCTAAATTAGTAAAGAAAATCTTAATCCTTGAGATGCGCATATTTCTATAATCAATCAAATCAGTTTACATTCACATCACTTTGGTATGAAAGTTTAGAGAAAATAACGAAAAAATACTTACCTATGCTCAAAAATTGAACAATAAAGGTACAAAAGTTTTTAAAAGTAGGCATTTACTATTGTACAAAAAGCCGTAAGTAGTTTTTAATCATAAATATAGGTGTTAAAACAAAATCGCAAGAATTTGAGGCCCTAATAGAAATACTCGAAGGAAATTCTAATTTTAATCACATTTATAATATATTGTGATCAATTTTTGATGAATGTTTAGGAAGTTTGATGAATGTTAAGTCACAATAAATAAATATTACGAGGAATTGTTGTGAAGATTTATTTGACCTCCAAATTTTTGATAATTTTTTTTTCTTCTTTTTAGAATACTAATGAAAGTGTTTTTTTAATCTTTGTCTTTAGAATTTTCTATTGTACAAACTTTAATATATTTCGTAATTCATTATTATAAATATTATAGAATCTAGAAATAATTTTTTGTTTCAAATTCACTACCTGATGGCACCATCATTACGAAATAAACCACTATACCACCACCATTATCAAATAAAAATTTAAATAAAATTGATCAATTAACTGATAATTAAATTCTGAAAATATTTAAATATTACATTGTCATCGGCAATACACATCAGTACAGAATTCTAGACCTCTACTACATCAAGAGGAAAGAAAAAAAATTATTACAAAATTTGTGTTATAGAAACATGAAAAAAAGCCAAGTCAAATAAAAGCGTATAAAAATTGCGATGTTTTAATAGCATGTCGTTCACTTACGAAACCGTAATAACTCTTACAATTATCATGGAAAAACTATCATATAACGAGTTATTTCGAGAAAGGCTTTTGAAAATTTTGTTCGCTATTAGAATTGATTCTTGAAAATTTTTAATTCTTTTCAGTTATGTTCTCAATATCACCGAATTTAAAAATTTATTTTATGTACGCACACATTAATTTTTATTTTAAATAATTGCTCTAAACAGTTACATAATTGTTCATTTCTTTAGGCTTAATCTGAAAATAATTTAAAAACCTAACGCTTTAACTTTTTTATTTCAAAATAGAGAAAGAAAAAAATTCTCAATTCGTTTTTACAGACAAGAAAGAGTTATTTTTATTCCCTAGCTGTTTGCTTAAAGAATGTTCTTCTCGATTTTTCCCGCCAACATCGTTGTATAACACGGCTGGACACGTAGAGTCCTATTATAAAATCATATCATTATAAAATCCCGGCTATTATAAAATCATATCATTATTTTTATTTTAAATAATTGCTCTAAACAGTTACATAAATGTTCATTTCATTAGGCTTAATCTGAAAATAATTTAAAAACCTAACGCTTTAACTTTTTTATTTCAAAATAGAGAAAGAAAAAAAATTCTCAATTCGTTTTTACAGACAAGAAAGCGTTATTTTTTCCCCTTGCTGTTTGCTTAGAGAATGTTCTTTTTCTCGATTTTTCCCGCCAACATCGTTGTAAAACACGGCTGGAGACAAATTATGCGTTTTTGTTTTTCTTCGCATCTTTTATCGTTATGATTGAAGTTTTTAAGCTTTTTCGAACACAAATTCTTCCTTTTAACCATTTCATGAATATTTTATCAGCCCGCAACCGCCAAAAATGATATGAAGTGACTTTCCACTTTAAAAACAAAAACTTTTCCCTTTCAAGTTGGTGCTATCTTTTTTATCACAAGATATTGCCATATCTCAGTAATTGAAGTTTCTAAAAGAAGACTAGAATGAGTTTCTAAACTTTTTCAAACAGAATTTTATTTGTTTCTTGTGCATTGATTGAAACTTTTGATTCAGAATGATTACATTCTTATCTTTTACATTGTGTAGTTTTAGGATAGTACTGAATGTTTTATACTTTGTACTTTCTCATTTATAAAGTATGTATTAAGTATTGTAATCGTCAAGAAATTCGAATTCGGGATTTGAATTAATTAAACTTTTGATTTAATTGATTGAAATGTTTGATTTAGGATGATTGCATTCTTATCGTTCAAACTGCGCAGATTAGGATAGTATTGAATATTTATACTTTGCACTTTCTCATTTATAAAGTACGTATTAAGCATTGTAATCGTCAAAAAATTCGAACTCGGGATTTGAATGAATTAAACTTTTGATTTTTGATTTATTTGATTGAAATCTTTGATTTAGGATGATTGCATTCTTATCGTTCAAACTGCGAAGATTAGAATAGTATTGAATATTCATACTTTGTACTTTCTCATTTATAAATTATGTATAAAGTATTGTAATCGTTAAAATAATTCGAATTAAGAATTGTGATGAATCACGACATTTTAGTCGACTATAAATTTAAAAGAAAAACATTTTTGGTATTCTGTTTTTCTCTTGGTGTGCATATGAACTTAATAAATTGGATCACGCAGGTTAAAAATAACACATACAAAGATAATAATAAACATATAATTTAAGTTCAAAAATATTCCTGCCCGAAAATTTGATATTTTATTGTCCTCCTTAGCCTGGCGTTCCTATTTAAGAAATATACGCAAAATGCAAAAATAGAATCAAAATCTCATATTATATGAAATTTAAAAAATAAAATACATTCTTATAATTGCATTTACTGATATATCTGTAAAAGACCAGTAAATTAATTATAAATAAATGAATAAACCTTTTCTTCTTGATATTGCAAAAATACAATTTCGAGCCTATCTTGGCTGATAAAAAGGCTACATTATCAATCGAACGCTTAATACGTGCTGATATTGATAGAATATAAAACAAACGAATATTTAAAAATACTTTTAAAAAATTTATGTTGAAAGAATAATTCCTGTGAATTTATGATGCATTTTTAGAAGAGAACGATAAAAATTAGTGGGTGAAATTCAAATAATACGCTAGTTTTATTTTTAGAGTTTAATGTTAGAACTAATGAGCAAATGTGTTTTAAAATGTGTCATATACATCATTCCTCTATTCCAACGGAAACATTTGTTCTGATCTTTTTCTTGGAAATACAGTTATAAAAGTTTTAAACTATCGACAATCCTTTCAAAAATTTTTATTTTCTATTAATATAAAATTCTGTAGGTTTTTGCAAACAGTAACCATAGCTTGCGGAAGCTCTTTGAAACAAGTGATCTTCAGCTGAAAATCTTAAAAGTAAATTACTTTTCAGGAAACAACGATTCAATTTTCATATCGCATTTCTATATCTCTTGAATTTGTCGTTTGGTACTCTGCCAACATTCCAAAGTTAAGAGGAAAACAAGCAGATGCGAGAGCGGTATTTTTCCCACAAAAAAATGAGGTAATAACAAAGCAATTTATCAAATAAATTGGTTGTTACGTCATTATTTCTGTATTCTGTTATTACTTGAATGTATTCGTTTATTTAGTTTTCTTTGTCACGCAGCGCAGATGTTTTTGCAAAAAAAATCTTTGAACAATTGTTTGAAATGTGTTCCTGTTATTATTGTTTTAATGACAGATATAATATGATGGCGATTTTTTGAATAAATGCAACAAAACCATATGTCGTCTGTTTCAAGTTTTAGTTTCAAAACTAGGTTCTTAATGCAAGTAATCTGAATTTATACGTAAGAAAAATTTTAAAAAAGAATTTCCGGATAGAAATACTTCAACTAATTTTAAGTCTTATTGTTTTTTACAATTTAAGATATCCGAACATGTTGAAAAGTCGATTTTCGGTCAAAATTCCCATTTTTTAATTTTTGATGTTTTGTATAGTTCATTCATTTACCTTTCTAAAACATATTTACTTTTGTCAGTACGTTAATTAGAAGATGAGATATTAATTGTTTTATAACAAACCGAAAGTGGGCGTTTAATTAACTGGAAGTTGTCATTTAAAGGGACAGAAACCTGTCAAAAATTCTTTTAAACTGCATTTTTTCAAGCTAATATGATGTTAGTATATTTTTAGGAATTTTTTTAAAGTTTAGACACTTAATTTAAGCGCGTGGCAAAACTAAAATTTGATTTTTCTCAAAACTAGATTTTATGCATAATTTTCACACTTCAAACATGATAACTCAAGATATTATCATTCGATTGTTCTGAAATTTTGTGAACACTTTCTTCAAATGTTTTTCTAGTGAATGTACTAGAATAATGTATATTGTAACAATATTTTTTAATTATGGCCTTTTATTTGAAAAATGACATAAAAAATTTGCTGAAAATCTTAAAATGATTGTTCGATTAGCTCTAAAATTTTTATTTATCCAAAGAATGTTAAGATTCTAGTACAAGCACTAGTCCATAGTATGTAGTTTATTTTAGTATTAGTTTTATTTGAATTATTACAAAAGTTTCACCTCTAGCATGTTTGAAGTTTTGGGGAATTTCCTCTAAAAAGCAGCAGAAATTCAAGATTTTTGTAAATTTATAATAATATATACTCAAAAATCATACTGTAATATTAATCTTTATTAAATTCGAATCTAAAAACATATTTTGGTGTTTCTATTTCACAATTTTTTTAAAAAAGTGCTCTGAACGTGTTAGGATACCTTAAGTATTTTTCTATCCCAGTCTCTCGTAGAGCGATGAATAAAATTATGTATTGAGTTTCCTTACGCTAAAGTTCCGTATTGTCGGTCAGAAAATGTATCCAGATTTAAATAAAGAAAACATTTTGAAATTTAAGCAGATTTTAGTATCTTCATGTGAAGAGATGCAGAAACAGCTCCAAAACACACGCTGAGACATAGATTATTTTTAAACATTTATAGAAAAATTCAACCGCTGCGTTGCTCTAGAATTAAGTACAGAATTATAAATAATCTATTTTTCAACGGATTGGAGCTCACTTTTGCATAGCAAACAGAACACATTTAAGAAAAAATTTTAATAGTGAACTCCAATTGTATGAAATGGTAGTTTCACTCAAGACATTATTAGTACAGAGAAAAAATTGGTAACCTTTATTAAGGTGACCAATCTTCCTTCTTTAAGGAAGACATTCCTTCTTTTGTAAGTTTTCGTCTTCTCTTGAAAAGTGTCCTCCTACATGTCTTCCTCTTCGATATTTGAAGACTAATCTATTATTCTCCGTATTCAATGCGGATAATGGAGGATATATTTGTTCATATAGTTCCAATATATTGTTAGAAGATGATGCATTGACAAAAAAATATTCATTCATCGGAAAAGTACTCATTTAAATAATAATCAATTGGCATGTTACCATTATGACAACGTAAAATGTTACAAATATTATTATGCATTTATCATATTATAGTCCATTCTGCATTATCGTTGCGAAGAATAACTCTTTCTTTTATGTACGATATTTTTTCCCTTTTAACCCTTTATTTACTGAATTTACCTACTAGCAACTTTTTAATTTTGTTTTTTAATCATTAGATAATTTTTGTATGTAGAATAATCCTGGGAATGAGGAAAACACTTTTTTAATTAATTAAAATTACTTAATTAATTTAATTACTAATTGAAAAATTTTACTTTCTGCCTTCAGCTGCCATTTACTGCTTGTTATTGAAACTCCATTCTCCGTGTTCTTGTGAATACTGTCAGGAAAAACGGCCATATTGCGAAGGTATGAACGTGATTAAAGCAGTACTTTAAAGTACCGTCAGTAGATAAAGGGTTAATTTATTTATGTACTCCTTTTCATTATAAAAAAGGTCACCTTACCTTTACAGCTATTTCTTTTTTTAATTACTTATAACATTTCGTTTGAAAGAGAACTTAAAATATTGTTTGTTTGCACTTGACATGAATTCACAATTCTCAAATCAGAGGCAGCAAATGCGTCATTCTTTTCCATGGTGCATTAGTCTACAAATCTGTAAGAATGCTTCAACGCTTCAATAACCAACTTGAAGAATGTATTTTTCGCTGTCAAAGCAAATTTTAGTTGTCTGGCCTGCGCTCGTGATGCTGTATTTGCACGTGAATGGATTTTGGGAATTTGTCTCTTATAAGACTTCTTTATAAAAGATATTTTTCCCTACACATTTAAATTGACAGTTTTTGGCTTAAATGTTTATTTGGTGAACCTGTCTCGTTCTGCTGTCAAACGCAGTTGAAAAGGATTTGGTTAGGGTCCGAATTTCAAGTCACCTTTAAGAAACTATTCGTTGCCTGTTGATCAAATCTACAATTTTCAGCTTTGAGTTACGACTGAGATACAATTTTCACGAAACCTTTTATAAAAGTGGGAGAGTTTCAGATATTGTCGGAACACTCTTCGACAGAAATATCCTTTGAACCTTATCGAAATCAACAATTTCCCTTTCGAACCTTTAAATATCAATATGCTTTTTCTTGGTATTTTAACTTAAAACGACTTTTGGAAAGGTTGGGGATCCCTTATAAAATTCTGTATAGGAAATAAACAGTTTCTTATACTAAATTCTCTATATTCAGAAACATCAGAAATAGTGCATTATTTTATAACAAGCTGACTTGCACCATACATGAGCTAGATGGAATCTCAGGTGCAAAGTGAAATTTTGCAAAATGTGCAGCTTTAAATTTAAAAATATCAGATGTGTTGCATACATGTACTGGTCAATGAATTAGAAATAATTAACATTGATTGAAAACAAATAAAATAAATATATGTTTTATGATCGGAAATATTTTTTTTATTTACATATTTCTTTATTCAAAAAATCATCGTGGCATCCAAAAAATCCATCGTGGCATCGAAACTATATCACGCGCATGATATACCACTGACGTCATTTACTACTTTCTGTTAAGAAACGGAAATTAATTTGAAATAGAGGATTAATATAATTTAAAATTTCTCGGAAACTATTAATCATAGAGAAATAAATTTTATATCAATGGATAGCAAATTTTATTTCACTGATTTAGAGCTAATAAATTCGAAATTAAAACGACAATTACTCTTTTAAATTTAAAATTACTGAAATTTAGGTTCTCTAACAATGAAATAATGCTGTTTAGCGTCTCGCAGTGCTATGGTGCGAGTTTTATTGTTGGTGACGTCAGAGCGTTACCGGAGGATCTGGGCTATTATATTAGTAATTCGAGTCATTTCACTCTTAATCTAACCTAAGCCCTTAGGGGTCTATTCTGGTATCCCCGGTTGGGTTGGGTTCCGCACGTTAACAACGGAACCCAACCCCTATATATGTTAATAAAACTTCTTTGCATAGACGGATGGTTTGGGGGAGAAGTTGGATATGACAGTAGGGAGTATGCAAAAACAAAAAGAACGATCATGGGGTACGCGAAGGAAAAAAGATTGGGAATCCGAGCTCTAACCCTAACAATGCCGAATACTTGTGACAGTTGGCTAATGCGCGATAAACGTTATTCTATTAAATAATTAATGTTCAGCTTAAATCATCCCTTTTTATATAGCTCGCAAAACAGTCATAAATTTTCTCGAGAGCTTGCTACTTTTCGAAAAGTCCATTCCAAGATGCAACACATTTAACAAACTACCCTCCAGGGATTCTGTAAGAAAGCAATTATTTTCCCCTAAATCATTCCGATTTTTGTTTACTTTGTTCCAATTTCTTTTCAGAGAAGTTATGCTTCGTTTTTCCTTTTGAAAAATGAACATTAAAATTTACTTTCATCTCTGATTTATTACGCTTGTTAAAAGTTTAAATAATTGCCTCAATACCTCCCGTATGTATTTCATTCCGCACAAACAACGCTGAAACTGAGTTCAAAGTTCCCCCTCGGAGATAAAAAACGAAAACCAAAAAGAGGGGTTAGCTTCCCCAGTTCTTCATTCGTCATCTCCTTCGGGCATTTTTCATTCTTTATGCCGGGCTAAATCACGGCGTATTAATCACAAGGGTAGTCGAAAGCCCGAACCGTCTACTTTATCCAGTTCCAGAAATAATGCTTTCGTTTCCATAATCGCAACCCATTCTCCCAGGGGCCGAAAAGAGTAACTTTCGGTGTTTATAATACAGCCGGAATTTTAACGTACTTATTTTCCTGGCTTCGCCCCAAAAGCCTGGTGCTATGGAAAGTTACTCGGCCCGGAATATTGCATATGATCTAGTGTAATGTTAGCGTCCATTCTCGTCTAACTTGGTAACTTTAAATTGCAAAAGAGCCAGTTCCCAACTTTTATTTTATGTCTTCCAGCTTCCAAGATGATTTCCTCTTTTGCTGGCTTTGATGTATTTTGAGAATGGTTTTAAGAATTTTAAGACAAAGAATATGACTAGTAACGCTATCTTATGGTGAAACTTCTGACTCTGTTATGACAACATGACGCCGTAAAGATACCTTAAGATTCTTAATAGAACTTGCTTAAAAACCATTTGTATTCTTAAGGTTCCTCAGTTTTTCTAAGCTTTAACGCGGCCGTGGCCTAGATTGCAACATATTTCAACTTTAAAGGCATTGTCCAACTGGAGTAATGGTCAGTGGCTTAACTTAGACAGCATTAAACTCAGCACTATCCCTAATTATAAAAGAACTTCATTTTTTGAGATGTTTAATTACTCTCCATAATACTCTTATCATGTAGAAGGAGTATGGAAATAATTCAGTATTTGTTTGCATTTTTGTCTGACACAAATTTTATTAACAATTTGTTAAAAATTTAAAATTTTTGTTTCTAACTTTCATTTCAGCAAAATTGTGACTTAGGGACCCCCTAATATCGTGACGCCCTTAGATCTTCCCAGTCTTTCTAGTCTATACTTACGACACTGGTAACGGTATTTGAGACGACACTGTTAGTCTGATGAATTCCAAAAAAATAAACACCGAGTTGCCTTTTTATTACAGTGGCTCAAAAACTTACTGAAGCAATCGAATTTTTAGAATAAACATAATATTCCTTTAAAATTCTTGCAAATGCGTAATAATATTATTGCAATCTGTATATTTCGTCACTTTATCGATATAAGGAATAAGAACTTTGCGCAAGCTACAAAACAAGCATAAACTTAACGTAATCAAATGCAGGCGGGCAATTTGAAGTGCGATTCACTTGCTTATTTTAAACATGCATTTTTTTTACATAGCACTCCCGATCGGCTGGAAAGACAGAAATACTGAAGGAAAGCAATACTCGCCAAGTGGTCAGTTCTGCCACATTTCTTTTACCCTATCCCTTACAGCCTATCCATACAATAAGTAGGTTCGTGCGTAATGATAAAGAAAAGAGAATCGAGCTTCATTTGAAATTTTCCGAGAGGCAAGAAATTGGAAAACGCAACTGAAATGAATATAAAAATATTCCATAGTGAAGCACTGCTTCCCTTGATTCTGTGATAGGCGCAATGTTAGCAACACGCATTTGAAGCGCCACCAACAACGATAACAAAAAATATTCAATAAAAGCAAGAGCCGAGTGGTGAATAGACAAAGGAAAATTTACGCAGAACGATACGAATATTCTTCAGACACTCGTCCTAGCAGTGGTCCTCTAATTAGCCACCCTCCCTAGTGGAGGTCAACCATATGAATTTCTTCTTATGTAATCGCCTGCCCCACGACTGCTAGGATGAGCGGCTGAAGAATATTCGTGTCATTCTAATCCTTGGGTAAATTTTCCTTTGTCTAATCATCACTCGGCTCTTGCTTTTAATGAATAATTTTGTATTAGTTTAGTTGTTGGTGGCGCTTCATATGCGCGTTACCTAACAGCGTGCCTATCACCGAATCAAGGGAAGCAGAGCTTCACTGAGGAATTTTTTTATAATTAACCACGCTCCCTAGCCTCAACCATATGAATTTTTTCTTATGTAATCACCTGCCCCAGCGGTTATATAGTTGAAGTGTTGTGTTACCCGTCATTGAAGTAATTAATTCGTTCTTATTTTTCAATAAATGCCGAGTTTGAATAAACATTTATTTTTGCAATTATTGACGACTTCATTTACTGAACACATGTTATGCACCATTTCTCAATGTAAGTCAAAAGTAATAAATAATGCATGGATTTAAAACCTCGGTATTCATTTTGAAAACCCGATTTATTATTGCTTTTAAGATTAACATAGAGTAAAGAGTTTCTTTCCAGTATCTATATATAACATTATCAAATTTAAGGAAACTATATGGTTATCCGTTATCCTTTAAGTTATTATTTAAATTACCTAAGGCTTTAACTAAAGTAGAGTGGTTATTACAAATGTGTTTATTCCTATTAATTTGAGAAAAAATAGAGTTCTTTAAAATTTTAAAATGAAGACTTATCTGAAAGTTGCAAAGTGAAATAGCCTTGAAATTAAATTCTTTCCTCTTGTCAAATATTCCAACAGAAATATCTGAATTCAAAATTTCAATTCCAGTTCCAAAATATTACATTTGTTCAATTCATTATTAGTTTTATTTAATTTGAGCTCTTCTGGATAGCAGCTAAAAATGGAGTTAACATTATTATGATTAAAGACCAAAAGGTCATCAATGAAACGAAAACCGTAAACAATTTCATTATTAATTAAATTTCTCTCAAATGAGTGGAGAAATATATTGGCCAGTGCACGTGAAAAACAACAACCCATAGGAATTCCTAGAACCTGTTTATAGTAGTTAATCTGATTAAAGAGATAATTTTCACAAATATTTACCCATTGCTTTTAAGATTAAGATAGAGTAAAGATTTTCTTTCCAGCATCTATATATAGCATTCTGCAAAAAGGATCTCATCTCTTTCGCGATTCAAGTGGGCATCCAGTGCCAAAGCTCGAACTCCTCCAACGGCATTGTCTTTAATTAGAAAGAAATGGTCCCGCTCTCTGTTTACTCCGGAAGCAAGAAAGAGCAGAAAAGGGGGGGAGCTGCAACTTGTGGAATAGGAGGGGGCAGAGTGTTCCGGAAATGATTTGGCGTTGTTGCTTCGCGAAGCCCTCCTGAATAAAAGAGAAAGACCTCGGACCGGTAATTAGTTTTTTCCCGAAAAACTCCGGAGCAGCGGCAATTAAGAAGGGGATTCCGGAATTTAAAAATATTTTTATCCATTCCCGAAAACTTTTGCCGGGAAAGAAACTCGGTGATGATGGGGGAGGGGGAGAAAAAAGGATGGATGGAACTGACGCATTGCGCCTGGGTTTGGGAAACTTTGCAGTACGATCTCATATCGCGGATGTTTTATTCCAGAAGGAGTTGATAGAGAGAGAAGAGCTGATTCAGAAGTATTTTGTGAAAAATGATGAGAAAAGATGAGTCGAAATAGAGATACAGTCGAACTTCTATTTAACGAAGTCGCTAAATCCCCCAAAAAAGTTCGTTATATGGAAAATTCTTTAAATAGAGATTCACCTTTTAAAATACTTTAAACTACACAAAACAGATTTTAAATTCATAAACACTAAATATTATTAAAAAAGCAATTATCCCCACCTTTATTTTGTAAATTAATATATTTGTTTTATATATTGTACCCATCAAAAAGAAATCTGCAAGCAAAACAAGAATAAAACAAAACATTGTCCGGGAATACACTGTATTTTCAATTAAAAAATAATTTTATATTAAAATTAATGAATTTTAGCATTTCATCATACGAAGGATTGTTGCTTTCTGAATCATGATCATTTCAATCTTCACCATCTTCGTCTTCATCACAATTCATTGCTGTATTGTTTTTATTTTTCACACTGTCCACTTCAAAACTGCCTCAACCACATCTTCATAGACACATGCTTTTAAACGTTTTGAACAAGAATTCGATGAATCATAAGTTTGTATCTTATCACGATTTTTTTATTATGGTTGATAAGTTGTTTGGAGGAATACCAAATTTTAAAGCAATATCCTTTTTTCTACGCCTTTATCCACCTCATGAAGAATTAAATTTTTTTCTTTGATGCTCAAGCAATTTCGCTTTGACATTTTCCAGCTTCAAGGTCATTGATCACCATAAAATGTGTTAAAAGAAAGAATAAGTTTGAAATGTTTAGAAATATTTTGAGGAATAGGAAGAAAAAAATATTGAATCACAAGAAAAAGTTCGTTAAATAGAGAATTAACTTCGCTATTTGGAGGTTATTTTACGAAGAAATTCGCAAAATGTTCTTGGTTCCAAGAAAAAGTTCTTAAAATAGAGAAATTCGCAAAATAGAGGTTCGTTAAATAGAGGTCCGACTGTATATTATGCCTTTTACACGCTTTTATATAGCTTGGCTTGTTTCATATTTGGAAAAAATAAAATTGTAATTGATTTTCATTTCCTGATGTGATAGAATTTCGAAATTTTGTATAATTGTGTGTTCTCGATGAAAATACACTATTTTAACACGTTGACTGCTGCTGTGACTCACGATTTATTCACACCTACTATCAAATTACATAACCCGTTCTTTTTTATCATTAAGAGATAGTAGAGAAGGAGCCATCTAATTAGATAGAAGGTCCGAATAACAGGTGGGAGTCATGGCAGAGAACGTTTTAATAAATTAGAAGATAATATTTAATTAATCTAATAATTTGTTAAATTTTGATTCCATACGAGTGGCGACACCTGGTAGTGAATATTAGAAAAATTGATTATATAGTTCCATCATTGGAAGTTACATTATTTATAATCATTGATTATTACATTGATTAATTAATGTATTAATACTCGCTTATTATATGTTATTATTAATAATAAAGTCTGTCCTCAAATGTTGCTTTTTTTAAAAAAATGTAGAAAACCAGTTTTAAAAAACGGTTATTTTGAGCGGTTTTAACCGCCAAGTTGAACCGGAGATGAAAAAAACCCGGTTTAAACGAAAACCGTTTTTTTTTTTTTT
>BGPR01000454.1:462171-476026 GCA_013235015.1 Araneus ventricosus
CATTTAACAAGGAAAGATGTTTCGTTATTAAATGGTTAAATACACTGCAATCTTACGTCTTCCTCTTGCAAGAAGCACAACAAATTTCTAAATGGATGCGACTATCTTGACAACATTAACTGACCCCATTAACCTCGCTCGTTAGACAGAGAATCCAGCCCAGCCATCGTCAGATTCTGAACGAAAGCCAAATTAAAATTTCTAGTGACGGGTTAGGGTGATTAGGGAAATCAAAGTCTNNNCATTTAACAAGGAAAGATGTTTCGTTATTAAATGGTTAAATACACTGTAATGTTATGTCTTCCTCCTGCAAGAAGCACAACGTATTTCAAAATGGATGCGGCTCTCTTGACAATATTAACTGACCCCATTAACCTCGCTTGTTAGACAGAGAATCCAGCTCAGCCATCATCAGATTCTGAACGAAAGCCAAAATACTATTTCATCAGAAGGGACCCAAAGCGATTCTGCAGACAGATCTCACACCCCTTCAGCCCACGCGCCCTAAAATGAAACTATGTAATTCTTCTAGAACTGCAAAGAAATCGAGTAACATTCCAAGATGATTAACGACTTTTGAAAAAAAGGGGAACTGAAGGAACATTCTTCTGACAAATGAGCACTTGCGATGTGGGAACAGATGATATCGACCCGAATATTGCGTTACATAAATCTACACCAGATTGTTTTTAGTTTTTCCTCGTTTTTTGGCAGGAAAAATTTGTAGAAAATAATAGGAGTCTTCGGCAAAAAAGAAACGATGAGGAGTTCTCGCCGAAATTGCTCTTCTGTTTCTCCGTGGTGTCTGCACGCGTTTTCTTCTGAAAACCCCTTCATCTGGATTCGTTCTGCTGCGAGTTTATTTGGGTGTCGCATTCGACCCCCGAAACATCCCTGACGAAAACTTTTTGTACTTTTATCAGTCTCCGTTCTTTATGAATAAACGTGGAATTAGCTCGAGGAAATAGTCTTTGGAAGCTTTAACTTTCTCTTATACGAATTATACAAAAGGAAACTACTGTAATCGATAAAAAATCGACATCAAATTTTTGGATAAATCTCGACATTTCACATATCCCCGAGTCCAAATATACCATTTTTTTGAATTATGGATGAGTTTTCTGATTTGTTTATTTACAATAACTTGGACTTCCAATTTCCTGTCCGATTCGAGGGGGAAGTGCCAAGCAATTGTATGGGACAAGTCATTTGCGACTCTTTCGCTCTACGGGAGGTCTGTGGGTACTGCCCAACTGTTCTCCATACCCCTGAAGACGTTGATGGCGTCTGTGTCACTTTGACATTTAGTACTTCCAACGACCAAATCGGCTAGAATCGGCCAGTGTGCACCGGGCCTAAGCAAAAGGAACTTTTATTCCTACCGAAACTTAGCCAACTCGTTTTTAATCATCTTGTTGATCGCTTGATTGCAAATTAGGTAAGACTTGAATAGATAACTTAATGGATGTCAAAATATACCACAGATCCAATCTGTTAATGGTACCGGAAAAGGGGAAAGCACTTTACTGTTTCTTTGCCAAAATCCCCGTTTCAATAGCTTATTTTGAGATGTCACCCTTCGATAATCTAAAGACTGATCAGTCTCATTAAATAATAATTAAGGAGTTGAGCTGAATGAAGCGTCCCTTCCTTGGGTGTCTGTGTGTTCATGTCAGGTTGGCAGCTATATGCTCCGAAGCGGGATCAGGCCAAGAAAATAATGTGTCATAAAGCTTTATTCAAACAAATTGTATTTGACTGTAAAGTGATCTAAAATATCTTAACATTTCCTAAAGTTAGTGACGCATGTATCAAAGATGGAAATTATTTTCTCACTAGAATAGGGTACTTTCTCTAGATGGTCAAAATGGTTAAAATTGCTCCGAATCATAATTCCCACGTGACTTCCAGTTAGTAACTACATCAGGTTGTCAAAATGCCAGCAGATTAGTTTAATTCTTAGCTATTCAACCAGAAACACTCCACTCACGATCCCGACGATTAAAGATCTACTCTTCTAAAGAGAAAAATTGCCTCTGTAAATGGCTGATTGCCAGCTCTTAAATGCAGACAAAAATTAAATTATGGCTAATACTGAAATTCCGAGAAGCCACTTTAAAATTTCTTTTGACGTTTAATATTTTTGTTGGAGAAATGAAAATATCTGCACTTTCTTATGTGTATTTTTGCATTTGCTTATAGTGTGTTGGTTCTTGTTAGATGGATTTTACTGGGAATTTTACTGTACAACTGGATTGCTAGAACATTAAGTATTGTGAAGAAGAAGTTTGGGGTGTTTTTTTTTTAAATTGAATATATATAATTTAAGTGAATATATATTAATTTTAAAAATATTTAAGTGCTTTAGATAGCTTCACAAAGGGGATCAGCTAAGTTTTGAGACAAAATGAGACTTCCCTTGTATACTTGAGTGCTAAGATTAGAAAACTGCAAAAAAAACGCATTTCAGAAAAAAAGCAGATATGTTGACTTTTGATAAAGGTTTTTCTCATTTTCTGCATAGACATGCATGAATTGTGTGCTCCTGGTCGATACATTTTTTTTCTAAAAGTTTCAAGAAACAGCTGCAAATGGTAAGTAGAGAAGAAGGCGATTAGCGTTTTCTCCTCATTATTTAAAGAGACTTAAGCACAAGAGATCAATAAGGAAAGGGCTACTCGAATAAACCAGGCAGTTGGTTCATCTTAATCAGGTCATTCACCAAGCGCTCCATTCCACTATTTAGTCTAGTTTAGTTATATTAACGGCCCATTTTGAAGCAACACGCGCCTTTCTCCAAATTTTCGCATAACACCAGTGCGAGGACATTTGATTCCTACGCATGATTTTACGTGCAACAGGTCCAATACAAGACGGATCTTCAATGGAATCAGGTTTCGAACCTGGAGCCTCAGGCCCCGAAGCCAATACTTTACCACTAGGTCATCGCGTCATAGTACAAAATCCTGCACTGTTCCTCCATGCCATTCCACCGCGCCATTTAATTATTTTAGCCCATCCATTTAGGCAGAGCATTCACTGCCGCTCCACGCAATGCAAACCCATCCGCAACGGGTCACTCTGATCTCCTACTTCTCCTCACCGCCTGTTCCAATTTCCTCTAGAGAGACAGAGTCTCTCCCCTTCCCCTACGTTTCTACACCGGTCGTATTTCAGCATTTATGGACAGTAGTCCAAATAGAGCGGTTGGGTATCAAAACTTCCGACCACACCGCTCCAATTTTCATCAGATTTTCGGATTGATAAGCGTTCTTGACTTGGAGTCGACGAATTTGAGTGGAGAGGCGTGCTTGAGAATTTCCGGCCTTAGATACAATGGACAAAGGCTTGAATGGTCCTCGAGTCAACGCGGCTGCCTGCATTGTGCGTATAAAGCTTTCCTCCAAGTGAAGCACAAATGTGAGCTAGTTTCCCCATGAAAGTTGTGCAGGAATAGACCTACCCCCAAACACTGAAGCAAAAGCCTGACTCGCATAGCTGCTCCAAAGTCGCTCAGACAAACAGAATCTGTCACATTTTCCCTTTATCATGAGTTTTGATTCATAGACTTGACTAGCTACACTACACCAAGTGGGATAACCACAAAAACAAGCTTAATTCTTGAATTTTACTATACCCGTAAGTACAGATGAATAAGTTTATTATTTAAATGGACTTGGCTAGTTAAGCCACAGTAAGTGAGATAACCACAGAAATAAGCTTAATTCTTCAATTTTACTATCCACGTAAGAACAGATGAATAAGTTTATCATTTAAATGGACTTGGCAAGTTAAGCCACAGCAAGTGAGATAACCACAGAAACAAGCTTAATTCTTGAATTTTACTATACTCGTAACTACAGATGAATAAGTTTATCATTTAAATGGACATAGGTGGCTACGCCACAGCAGGTGAGATAGCCACAAAATCAAGCTTAATTCTTGAATTTTACTATACTCGTAACTACAGATGAATAAGTTTATCATTTAAATGGAACTTTGCTAGCTACGCTACGCCAAGTGAGATGACCACAAAAACAAGCTTAATTCTTTCATTTTACTATACCTGTAAGTACAGATGAATAATTTGATCACTTCATGTGACTTAAACACACCTATCCATTGAAAATGGAGTGAAAAATTTGCATTTGGATAATCTACAAGTGATTAAAATACTTTACATGGATAAAAATGCTTCAAATGGAAAACCGAACAACTTTTACGAAACAAAAACTTGAAATATTAACGATCTTACTTTCCTGTTAATCACTTCCAAAGTTAAACTTCGAAACTAAACTTTTCCCAATCGTTAAACCTCCAAAGTAGCACCAGACAACGCCAAACATTCCTTTTTTCAGACGAAAGCTACAGTCGATTTGAGGCTTTATGGCTTTCTCGTTCACCAAAGCACAGATTATCCGATAACGAATATTAATGTCACTCAAATGGGATTCCATCCACGGCCAAATGATCTCTGCAATTGATAAATTGTTCAGTTGAGAATCAAATCATCCTTAATTGAATATAAATCTCGGGGCATCGCCATTTTTTTCAATTTAACAAACACCATTTTCAAAGCGATTGTTGAATACGCACGAGTCGCGGATCTCTCGCTAATGGTTGGGTCGAGAGAATAGCGAATATCAACAACAATTACGCCCAGAGAGTAAATTATTTTGAACTCTGAATTTCATTATTTGTTTCAACAAATTGTTACTAAAAGAACTCATTTGGAAGCTGGCTCCTTTTTATTTCTTTTTTCAGTTTTGCGAAAGAGTAATCTGTTCGTTTAGAATCCTAATTTTAGCCAGATTTAATGAGAAAAAGCGTGTTATTGTTTTCTGAAAGCAGTTTATGATCTGTTTCTGCTCCACTAAATGCTTATTTAGCGAGAGTCATTTTACTGTTTTATTTTCCACGAAAATACGAGGCAGATGATAGAAGGATATAAATTATGTGTTTGTAACGTAAAGTGTTTAAGATTTTTATTTCGATGGTAACGAAGTACATTTTTCTTTATAAGATATTGGGGTTGAACATTTTTTAATGATGGCCGTTATATAAACTTCTAAAAAGATGATCTTTCAGTAAATTGTGTAACTAATGTATATTTTTTTATTATTTATTTATTAGTTTTTATGCAATAAATAATTTAGGTAAAAAAATCGTCATTCCCTTAAATCGGTTTTTAAAGCTTATTGTTTATCAGCTTATAAAGCTTATTGTTTATCAGCTTATAAAGCTTATTGTTTATCAGCTTATAAAGCTTATTGTTTATCAGCTTATAAAGATTATTGTTAATCAGCTTATAAAGATTATTGTTTATCAGCGTATAAAGATTATTGTTTGTCAGCTTATAAAGCTTATTGTTTATCAGCTTATAAAGCTTATTGTTTATCAGCTTATAAATCTTATTGTTTATCAGCTTATAAAGCTTATTGTTGATCAGATAAATTAGAGTGACTGTGCTGCCCTCGACTTTCTCGTACACATTTGCAATATGGCGTGTTTGTGTTTCTCTTCCTAGTACATCGAAAAATATAGAGCATGTATTTTAAACTTCTTACATCTGACAAATTAGGTGCAAAATTTGACACGGATCTGAAATTTCAGTATCAAGTCCACAAACTAAATTTCATATATCAAGCATGTTGTGATTCGCATATACACAAACATAAGAACCGATAGACAGTCAGCCCATTAACAGATTTGGCCGAAAATTTCATACAAAATATGCATACATGTAAGAGCTTTAGGAAGGAAGGGCGATGAATTGAGATTGAAACCATATTCTTTATTGCATTTCTTTAAATTCAAGAAGGAAACTTCATGTTGACGATTATGTTATAATTGTAGAATGAAACCATGATCAGCAACCAACATGACGTGCTTAAAGCGCAGCGTCCTAAACTCATAAAGAGAAGATGGCGACGCGCCTGCGCTTTAAGTGCTGGTGGAGAAGGGAACACCCCTTTTGAACTGAAACCATTAAAACCGGCTGAATCTGGATTTTTTAAAGCTAAATTGTCAGTGGTTTTACATGAGGATTTAAGCAGAGCGACAAAAGAACTAATTTTAAAACGCGGGAAAATTTAATTTATTATATTATATATATATAGTTAAATATTTTACAAATAATTAAAAATCAAATAACATTTTCAGTATATACACCTATTAAACCAATAATTAAAATTAAATACGAAATAATGTTACCTTATTAATAATCATACAATGAAATACATAAAGATAATTAGATTATAAACTATTACTATGAAAAATACAACCCAGAATTGGAATTCCAACAATCAAATGCTAATCGATCTTAGGAATCGATTATGTCGCATTATTTCGAAATTTATAGGCGCCAACCTACTGCGAAAGCCAATTGTTGGAAAAAACAAAAAGTAAATCTCCAAAATATTTCAAGATAAGAAACAAAGTATATATATATAACTAAATGCTTACCAATTCAAAGTAATTATAATGCAAAGAGCAAATACAGTTCCGCATTTAAAGTTATATATATATATATATATATATATATATATAATATGAGGAAATTTTGTGCATCAATGCATATACCTAATTCCGTATAAAAAGCTCATTGCGTTTTCGAGTGATTATGTTCGCATGCACAAGAGCGGACAGACAGACAGGCTTCCCTTCCAAATTCGATTGAGATCTACAATTTTGGTGTGAAGACCACATCCGTCTGCCTCGCTCCGTCTTTGGATTATTGTGATCACAGACAGAAAGCGAGACAAGTAGATGCAATTCCAAAAATTATTCCCAATGAATAAATGATAGACATAATTCCACTTGATGAATGATTTATCTATCATGATATGACATATGTCTAATAGGACATAATAGACAAAAAATATAGACAGAATTCCAACAATGGTTTCTCTCCGTATACGATAAAGTAAAAATCATATTTTATAAATTTTAGAGGCTACGAAGCATATATGAATTTAAACACATTACTTAGAATTCGTAATGCATCACAAACAGCCGCAACGTTATTTTCCTCAACATCTTCCATTTAATTTAAACGTCGGGGCCGTGGTGGCCTATTAGTAAGGATTCGGCTTCGAGGTCGAAGGGTTCCAAGCTAGAAACCGGATTCTGCTGAATATCCATCTTGTATTAGACCTGCTACACGCTAAATCATATGTAGAAGGTTAAATGTTTTCTTGATGATGTGGTGCGGAAGTTTGGAGACCGGGTGCCAGATCAACTGTCATTCCGTCATCCCACCACGGTTCAAAATGATGAGGCCAGTCACAAAATAGCCCTCGTGTTGTTAAACGTTAAATCATATGTAGGAGGTTGAATGACTTCTCGTTGGTGTGGTGCGGAAGTTTAGGGAGGGGGTGCCAGCTCATGTGTCATTCCGTCATCCCACCACGAATCAAAATGACGAGGCCAGTCATAAAATTTCCCTCGTGTTGTTAAATGCTAAGTGATATGTAGGAAGTTAAATGTTTTCTTGTTGGTGTGGTGCGGAAGTTTGGGGATCGGTTGCCAGCTCATGTGTCATCCCGTCACCCCACCACGGTTCAAAATGACGAGTCCCGTCATAAAATAGTCCTCGTGTTGCCTGAAAATTGGACGTTAATATAACTAAACTAATCAGAACTAAACTTTAAATAAATGTCCTCCCAATGTTCCATTGCGTTCATGAGCTGCATGCTTAAACTTAGCGTTGTCATCGCTCAAAATCAAACTCGTCTCCTTCAATCACATTCCAAAAATACCCTCCCGAGCCGAGATGCATCGAAATTCAATAGAAGTCCAGCGAACCTCCCACTCCCAAACAAAAACACCCTCCTCGCCCCCAGGAAGCAGGAAGTTATTGGGGGCTAGCGTCCTGCCGACGACACCGATAAATCGATCAGGTGGTGAAGTTCGATTCCTGGCGACCTCTCCCAAGGCACCGATGCCACCCCGACAATGAAAGGGCACTTCCGAGAGGGGGTGTGATGGCGCATTGATGAAATTTAGAAGCGGATGGAACGTTGCTAGAATTTCAAAAGTGCCGAGTAACATTACATTGGATTTTAGTAAAATTGAATATTCTGAATACCATGAACACTTATAAATTAAATACATTATTTAAATTGCATTTTCTCGAATACCATTCGAAGATTAAAGTTTAAAAAATATCAGTTTGAGCGAGAACCCTCATCATTTAGCTTCTCTTAAAGAGAAATTGAAATTCACCTCACTGAAATGCCGACAGCTTTCTGAATTTTAATATGATTCAATTAGAATTTTTTTAAAGTTGCTCTATATATCTGGCTTTGAAGCTATGAAAGAAAAATTCCGCTGCGTCTCCCACATGCGCAGTAAAAAAGTATTTAGTACAAACACTCCTATTTCCTGTAATATTCAACGTATTTACTTCCGAGTTTAATACAATACTTCTGTAACATATTGTCAAGTGTTCTGCAAATTTCGAATAATTTGAATGAAAACTCTGCATGTTATAAACAAAACACAAGCGGAAAATTTTGGGATTTTTTAAAGAAACATTTATACCTTCCCGAATATTTGTGCTATGCTTACGAAAATGCATGTAAATATTATGCACATTAAACCATAACCATTGATAAAAGTTACATCTCGTTATCAGCTTTCTCTGAAACAGGATGGGTGAAACTCCATTTTCGCCTTCATTTCTTTCTGGAGGTCCCGCTAATTGCCCTTGTGACCGAATCTTCACTGTAATATGTATATGATACTCGATTTAAAGTCACACGATTCACCAGAACTGCTTTCGAAACACAGTTTTCGTATGAATTGCAAATTTCTCGCATTTTACGAAATGTTCCTTAACTTTTGTATTCTAGTGTATATGAAACTGATTGTATGTCACGAAGTACCTTTCGATAGTATAGTGACTTTTACTCTGATAACTAATGTTAACCTGTTCGTGGCACGTCAGCCGTGCTCACAAAACTCACTGCATCATCAGAAAATTGCACTACGTTCTCAGTTTGTTTAGGTCCGTCGTGGTCTTAAATTGTACATTACGTTTAAGCTTTGAGTAAAGCGAAGTCTTTCCTATAAGAAGGATTTGTAATTAACATTCTAATTAACATTAACATTCTAGTAGCCCAGATTTGGCACCGAGTGACTACCGCTTCTTCAGATAAATGAAACTTTGACTTGTATCATACCCCTAAGACAATGACGATTCACTTTGTGATGTTGTTATAGGGTGGCTTCATTACCTGGCTGCAGACTTTTTTGAAGAAGAAATTTCAATCCTTGGAAAACGTTATGACAAGTGCCTCAGTTTCAATGGCGATGTCGAAAAGCATGTACTACGGTAGTTTTTCAATAACATAATAAAAGTTTAGTTTCTACGCTTATTTGGTATTGATCACCAAACGTACCTTATTTTTCTGAATGTCACTTCTATGGTTATAAGAGTAGATTAAAAGGCATCTTGTCACTTAAGTGGTCGTTGCTTAAGTGTCACAGCTTTTTTCCAATGACCCCATACTTTCGGATTCTCACACATGCCAGCATTCTCGACCAATCAGAGTCGCAATGAGTTCCGAATGAAATGGTTGCGATTATCTTTATTGTTATAAATCAAATAATACATCAAGATTTTCTTAAATTTCCATTTAATAATTGGGAAAAGTGCTGAATAAAAACAACAGTCTTATGTTGAGCAGATATATTAAGCAATGTCACATTTGTTATGAGATACACCAACGTCATCAGATGCGTGTGATCTTTTGTTCTTCATTTAGCATTTCCTCCAGTAGAAAGTTATCATTTCTTATAAATAATACGACATTGCTTCAAGTTCTATCGATTATGCGAGTTGAATCAGATCTCGTAGGAAAAACTTCAAGGGATGGTAGAGTTCCACGACAACAAATACTTTTGTACATGGTGGTCATAAATTATTGGACCCATCTCAAAAATTAAAAAAACTTATAATGTTACAACTACGGTTCTGATTGGTTGATAAAATAATTTAAGGGTTTGCCTTTACTGCATATCGTTAAGGGGACATACGACTGTAAAACCTCTAAAATTCTTGATTTTATGAAAAATATATATATTATTTCCCTGTCTTTTCTGAACAATTTAAAACAATCCTCGTTAAAAAATCCATAATTATGAAAGTTATGAAGGAAAATGTATCAGCTCTTCAACGTAAACATTGAATAAGGCCATATCTTTAAAGCGCTATATCTCAAAATGTTTTTTTTTTTTTATATTGGGAGCACGATATCTCAAGAACTATTAAATATTTTTACATAAGAGTTTTACCGAATATGTATTATACTATGTTCTGAAAACTGAACCATATTTTTGTACATATTTCCCCAAAGAAGTTTCATTAGGGGGTTAGAAAAGTTGAAATTTTAACTATTTTTAACATTTTTATTTTAAATTGGTATATAAAATAGAACTTAAATTTAAATGTTAATTAATTCATGTTCAGTTTCTTAAACAGACTGTTTGGATTACTTAGATACTCAAAATAATGTGTTTAGATAAATATTTTATCTGTAATCATGCGCGCAAGGTGACTATCTCATTTTTTCTCCAAAAATTATACCCACATTTATTACTCTCTCAGATACGAAGGTTTGAAAATGAGTGTACTATAAGAGAAAGAACAGATATTTTTCTAGAAAAAAAGCGAGTTTGTGAATTGCAGTGTTTCAGAGATGTAATCTATCGAATTTGACAGTTTTCCACCATTTTTTCGAAGTTTAACCTTCCTAGCGTCAGGCCCGAGATATCTGAGTGAACTTTTTTCCTCTCATAACGGCAGACCCGAGACTGTCTCGGGAAAGAAAAGTTCCATATAAGTGTCAGACCCGAGATTTTCCTTCTACAAGTTTTTCTCTCCCCCCCACCAGGTGTCACTCGGCGACATAATGAGGGGGAGTGTCTGTGGTCAGGGGAGGGTCAGTTTCACCAACTTTTCTGAGAATACTCAAAGAAGGGTTTTCTAACAAAGGATTCTGTCACAAAGAATCGATGTTAGAAGTCATCTGTCACTGCTGAACGATAACAGGTCTACGGTGCGAAAATCACCACAAAAGGGGGTTGAAATCCTTTTGTCCAAAACCTCACAACTTGAAGAATAACCTTCTCTGTTAGCGTGACAATTTCGTTAAACGTAGCAATCTGAAAGCCTAACGGCTGGAGGGTTAAGAGTCGTATATCCCCTAAATATTATAACATAACGATCATTTTATAAGTAACTATACAAATTATCCTATGTGTGATATGTTTTCTAATGCTACTCTTACACGAGCGTCTAAAGCGGGAAAAAATCGCTTTCCCTTAAACCGCGAAGTGACTCTAAAGCCAATGGACCAAAAACAGCCTGAAACCTAAAGAGAAAAAGAATAGGTCCGAAGTCTTACGTTAAAGCTGCTCCGACCCAACTCTTGGGACGTCCAAACAAATAAACAAAGAGGGGAACGCCCCAAAAGGGGTGGACGGAGGAGAGAGAAAAGGAAGAAAAATTCACCGCCGCCATCGCTGATCAGCGACAAAAAGGAAGAAGAACAAACCCCTTTTTCCCAGTGTTCTAATCTGCCACAAGCAGCCCCCCAACCTTTGTGAAGCAGTGAGGCGGAGGTGGGGGCGAGAGTAGAAAAAGGAAAAACGACTTCCCCCACCTTCAAAGAACAAAAATGTCCAATTAAAGAGCTGCCATTTGTTTTCCTTTCCTGCTTGGATCGTTTGTTTGCGCACAAAGGGTTGAGGGAGAGGGTGGACCGTCAGGTGCTTTTCGAAAACTGCCATGGAACGGTCGCTGCGGATTGAATACCTATGCCTTTCAGGGAGAAAATGTAGGAAAGCTGCATTTGTACGTCCTTGAAATTTTTGCCATTGAATTTGTTCTGAAAAACGTCTGCTTCAATGAAGACTCATAAAAGAACTGAAATTGGTGTTGGTTTTGTTCAATTTAAGCCAGTCATGGTCTATAGAATTTCAGAGGACAGATATCGTTAACGAAATTTCATGTAAGAAATGATTATCTATGATTAAAAAGAGGATTTTATAATCATTTATGGATTTAATCCATATGCACTAGTAGAGTGGGTGAACGATGCATTGATATGGGAACAAAGCTCCTAAAAACAAGCATGGCGTATAATTTTTTTATTTGATGTAAAATAAATCGTGCAATTCTGCATATCTACGGCTCATACACCGCATTCTTAAAATCTTCGAGAAATCTTGCTTGTCTTTTCCCAGGGAAGCATTGCCAGTCTTTTTTCCATTTCATCACCTTTGACGCTCAATATATGATCAGATTTTAAACGAGTTTTGCAGCCATTTACTAAATCAATCGACATATTATGCTTGCTTTTAACATATTTAGATGATGAGAAATAAGAAGTGTTCGGATACTTATTTGACGATATTTATAAAGAAATAAAAGTAGTGGTAGGATTATGATAAATTAAGAGTAAGGATCCAAAATGGCATTGTAATGTTTCCTTCCCGCGAGCTTAATTCCCATGAGAAAAAAGAGTGCCGGCCCTTTTGATATTGGCGGTAAACAGCAGGAGAGTTGCACCTGGACATCGCTAACGAGACGGGCGCAAGGAGAAGGACTTCACACAGAGGCCAGCCACAATGTCGAGGAATAAATCACTGTCAGCGCGCAAATTAGCGGTACCTTTGGTGATTCCTGAATAGGCCGGTGGTGACGAAACTCAAGAACCTTCCCAGATAAAGAGGTGGACCACTCGGAAGGTGAGTTGTTGGTCAACCAGAGTACGATTATCCAGTGAAGGGAAAGATAGGAGGGGCTTCACCACTTCATCCACCCCCTGAAGGAGTGAATAAAAACTGAGGAACGGAGATAAAAAGGGATTTTGTTTTTTTTGGAGGACTCTCGAAGGAGTTCAGGCTCCGGGGTACCGAAGAAAGCTGTGTGATCAGCGAATTGAAAGTCCCGACTGAAGTCGGACTTTGATAGACAACCCCGAGGAATCGGCATCCCCGAACTCTCGGCTCTTGAACTTGCGAGCACTCTTGGGAGTCTCGTAGTTTGGTATCACGTGGATAGGTGGAAGTTATCCATCCGATAATTATTAGTCTTCCTGGACTAACTTGCTCATGGAACTTTGGACGTTTAGAACTATGATTTTGTTGATTCATTTGTAAATAATCATATTTAATCAAGACTTCTCTGCGAGAAGTATCTCTTAATTATTGCTGCAGTAAATAAAAGTACTTAGGCCAACCTAAGCTTGAATTATTTGGTCACACTTAGGCCAAGACATTACAGCATCAAGAACAGTGGAACCTAGGAAATTCGAATCCCCAGGAATCGGAAATTTTGAATAATCCGAACATTTTTTTTTTTTGTTTTTAATTTTCTGAAAATTTTTATTAAACAGATAAAGGAAAATAATAATTACGAATCGGAAACAAAGCTAATGTTTATTATTAACTTAAAATAAACATTTAAATGGGCAGTTAAGAATAAATTCAGTACCTTTAATTAATAGAAACAAAATCAGTTATCTTCTTTAGACATCAGGAACTAAACCCGCATGACGATGATAATGGTAGCTAGTTCTTTCCGTACTCTTTCACAGAGTACCTAAAGTCAATACTCTACTAAATTTAGTATACCAAGAGTATTTTCCGAATAATCCGAATTCACCGGAATCCGGAAAAAAAACAATAACGAATGTGTATATGAAATTCGTAATTGGGCATTTTGAATAGATGCAAAAATTCGCGAGGTACCTAAGGTACCGAGGTTACGTAATTTGTCCGTGTGTAATAAAGCTCTAAGAACACCATTTCAGAATCCGGATAAAGAATAATAACGAATGTGTAC
>BGPR01000454.1:476437-489673 GCA_013235015.1 Araneus ventricosus
GATAACTTTCCCTTTTCTTAAATGTAATTTTATTGCATTCATTTCATGTTTTTAATAGGGTTCCATCTCCGCTATTGTTTACACATGTTGCAGTAACCTGTTGTCACTCATGAAAGCTAACCTTAAAACACGTGTTCTGGCAATAGTTCATTTTTACACCACTAGGTGGCACCACTAGAGCTATAGTGACTTTAAAACTCAAATAGATTATTTTTACTTCATTTTATGAAATCTCCGGTGGTCTAGTGGTTAGAGCGACTGCCTTTTATTTCTATGAACGCGGTTTCGATCCCCGGCTCGGAGGAGTTAGAAGTTTTGTCACCATCTTGCATCGAAATCGTCCAAGTAAGTTCAATTAAGAATTATATTAATTAAACTAATTGAAATTAATAATTAAGCCTTGATTAATTAATATTCTTAATTGATAATACACATCGGCACATTTCAACTCAACTCGAACAGAAGGAGAAAAACAACTCAACTCAGTCGATGACGTCACTTACTTCGATGACTTAATTTTTACGGAGAAAACTTAATTTCATACGGTAAAAAACCGTTGTGACTACGGATTTACTTCGTAACTTTTACGGGAAAAACTTGTTCCTGTACGGTAAAAAACCGTTGTGCCTACGGATTTACTTCGTAACTTTTACGGTTTTGCACAACCAACCCAGCTGCCAGTTTAAAACCGTAAATTTTACGGGATTTTTTTACAGTGTGCATATGTTTTAAAACTATGAAAATATTGTAAAATTAGGCTTTCAAAATAATTTTTTTTTTAAACACTGAGAAATTTGAAGAAAAATGACTAAAATATTTGCCTTACGCTAACAGCCATAGACAAAATCATATTCTAAATATACATAAATCCTTGTAGGAGTACATTTTTACGACAGTTATCTGTGTTATACTCTAAAATAATTTTTGTACTTCAAAATAGTTTTGAGATATAGCTGAACATATTTACTAAACTGGTAATTTTTCATAAAAAATGCTTTTCGTTTATATTTAAGCGCTTAAAAATAATACTTGATTTTAAAATTGACCTTAGTTTTTAGAGGAAAACATCAAGCATATTACAGAAAACAATCTCAGAAAATTTCATATCAATACTTGAATAAAGTTTTGAGAAATCACTGACGGTCGACAGTTTACCTCAAATATATCATTTCTCAGAAAACACATTTAAAGTTTTCATGCAACATAAAATAATGCTCACAGTTCGGTAATAAAACAGCTGTACCTCCATTTGTAATTCACGTACAGTTAAAAGTGAGACAGTTTTAGAAAGCTTATTAAACAGGCTACAATATTAAGTCATAATTTTTTTTGATAATTTCATCAAAATCGACGATTTTAAACCAGTACAACCAGTACAGTATTTTAAACAAAACAAAACAGGAATCATAGAGTAAAGGAGTTCTGAATAAATTTAATAAAAAATGGTTTTTAAAATCACTTTTGGTGTGTAGCGAACAATACCATAATCTTTATCGTCTTTTGTAATCATCCTCTGCGCATGTCTTCAAAGAAGATTCTACTATTTAACACTCTGACTCCTAACCCGGCCGTAACTGGCCATGCAACTTCTATACTAATGGGGCGGATTTCGGCCGGTTACTGTTCCGAAAGGGGGGAGAAGGCAGTTGGGAGAGTGTCATTAAAGGAACCCTTAGGTCAGAGATAAGAGATGAAAGGTACGCCATTCACATCTCCCATTATTCGTAGAGAAGAGAAATGGGGGAACAGAGCGGACGAATCCATTCTACAATCAATTAGTAAACAAATCTCCGTATACAACTGTACTCAGATTTTGAGAACTCTTATGGGTCTATTCTGGTACCCCCGGTTGGGTTGGGAGACGGCACTTTTCCCTCTGCTAACGAATGGAAAAAGTGCCGCCCCCCCCCCAAACCGGGGGTACCAGAATAGACCCCTTAGTAGTTAGTGAATGAAAGGACTCATTAATTGTATTTATTCTCTTTCCTACCGGTTCGAACCATATTATGTTTAGTATTTTAAATTTTAGTTCTGATTAAATTTCAATTATAATCAATAAATTTGTTTAGTTAATTTGCCGTTTTCCATTGAGTTCAACTCCACAGCTCGACAAAGATGTGGGCCTGTAAATTATTACCACACATTGGTGACTTCGGACGTGATTATCTTCTTTGTCGATCACCAGTGCTACACGAGCTCATCTTTCAGGAAATGAAACCGTTAGTCTTCTCTGGTTCCTGGGCATCGGTCTATTTTTCATTATTTCTTGGTTTTTCTGACCATTTCCTTGTATTTGTTTACCTTTTGAGTTCTGAATCTTTCCATTATAACCAGTTTTTTAAACTTTTTTGCCTGTTGAAATCTTTTCGATTGCATCGTATTCACAATGCCTGATACGAAAGTTATTGTCGACTTGGCTGGAATATCGATTACACAGCCTCCTTTTTGGGAAAACGACCCAGAGGCTCAGTTTTCGGCTTTGGAATCAAAGTGCACTAAAAAGTGGATTTAAAAAAAAATTATTTTTCACTTTTTAGTCTCTAATTTATAATTCATTATTATAAATATTATGGAATCTTGAAATACAATTTTTAATAAATTTCATACTAGATGGCGCCATAAACGTATGAAATACAAATTTAATTTAGTTACTCTATTGTTACAAAAATCTTTCTGGGAGTGTATGGTGTAAGCAGTCCAACACGCAGCATAATAAAGAATGAAGGTTTATTCACAAATGTGCAAGAAAGCACGTAGCATCAGGAAACAATAGATCTTGCGCAGATTAGCAACGTAAACAAACAACAATTCACAGGTAATAACAGTTCGGAACTTTGAGATTTAGCAACACAAACAGTCAGCGAATCACTAATAACGACAATAACAGCACTTTCGATAGCTCTCAGCTCACCGGCTTCAAAGAAACTCCAAAGTTGTTCCAGTGGATCAACACACCTTTCTCTGATCCAAATGCGGCCCTTATATATTCTCCCCGACAGGCCGTGACGTCACTTGGAGTTTTCTCGTACATTCGAGTGTATTTTCTTTCCTAATGGAGATACCGAGAAAAGGGTCGCATTTTCTGGAATCATCGTTTTGTCGCCAAGGTCAGGGGTCCGGAATGGCCGCTGCCCGTCACTCCATGCTTACCCCTGTAAAACTCCCTCCCCAATTATAAGGCTAGCGAGGCAGGAAAACGACATTAATTCAGTTAATGGTGTTACAAGGATTAAAGTCTGAAATATCGAGAGCATATAAGTATACAAAATTTCAGAACACGAGTGCTAATGGAAAATCGATTTCAAATTTCCACTTAAATAAAAGAGTGTAAAATGAATAGTTATTAAGACATACAGATTTTGTAATTGTTAAATAATTCAGGTTAGGTTTCAAGTAATACTTAATGTAAAAGTTTCTTTTACTCTATCGACATGGCTGATTTTACTACAAGGCTAATTTTTACTGAAATAAAAAAATGCGTTATGAAATCTGACAGGATGTTTCTCTAAAGTTCATGGAGATTTATCGAACCGCACTTCGCAAGACGATAAATGTAATGATTAACTATGATTTTCTGTTATTTTCTTATCGTCCTTCTTCTTCCATTAACCAATAAACTACCCTTCCTAAAGATAAAATTGACAAATGTGCACGTTTTGATTGTAAGATCGAGTGTTATTCGCAATCTTAATAGAATCAAATTTGATAAATAACAGTAATTACCACCATTGAAAAACTATAAAATTGTAATATCTGACCGGCCATAATTTCTTGCTAACATATAGCCATAAGATATCGTATCCATTAATAAGGCTGACTTTCGTATCTTCGTGCCAGACGAATTTATTAGCATATTGACGGATCCTATATAGTAGGGAATGAGATCGCTTCTCATTGGCTCTCAGCGTCACGTGACTTGTTTCTTAATGATGTCATAGGATCGCGCTTATGTGAAATTTTAATTATTATTTTGCCTTCTACTGTCATATCATGGAGAAATCAAAACTGCATTGTAATTATGATTATTAGGATGTTTCTCAAGAAAATAATGAATACCTATTTAGAAAAAAACAAACAAAGGACAATCCTTCACCGCTGGTAAGTTTAGATTCACGACGTCCTTAAGAAGCAAGCCATTTTTCTGTAAAAATATTTCAGAAAATTAAAGAAAGTTGTTCGGATTATTAGGAATTTCGGATTGCCGGGGTTCGGATTTGCGGGGTTCTACTGTAGTTGAAATACGCATATTCAAAGTAAATGCTCCCAATATTATTTTATTAGTCACCATACGACATTAATAATTATTAATTTATTTAACAGCTTATCTTTATGTGAATTTCTGATAAATGCGGGATTAAATCATTAGCATTGTTTGAATTCTGTTTTCGAATATAAATCGGAATTAATAAAAAAAAAGAAAAGAAAGAAAATCGAAAGCAAACTAAAAAACGAAAAAGCTCGCCTGCGATTCTTAACTTTTGGATAATCTGCAATTTTTTGCAGCATGACGGAGACGATAAAAATTCCTCCTCTCCCTCTATAGACACTATTCGTGATATTGTTATACGCAAAAAAAGATTTTAGACATAGTGATGAGCTGAAAAGTTCATAGTACGAACGCCGATTAATTTCGTTTTCCTCTTACTCTCAACTTTTATGGAATGATCTTTCGCACTCGAATTATGACTGCAGGAAGTGATTGAAAAAGATTTCTTCTGTGTCTCTTTAAGACTATGTCATTATCAGAATGGAAGAGTGAAAAAATTTATTAAAATGTTCAACACTTTCAAGGACAGAGGTTTTGATTCGAAATCACATTTTTCAAAATATTTTTAGGTGGATGGTGGTCTTATGGTGATTTTTAATATAAATAAATTTTCTAATATCTAATGACGGCAATAGTTAAGTTCACGAGTTCTAGTCTTCTTTTCTTATAATTTAACCCTCTGAGCGGCGCAAACGTCTTTTTACGTTTTTCATGTTCAGTTCAAAAGCAGATAGCTCGTATTTATATGTATATTTTCTTAAAAATCATGGATAAAGTATTCTTAAGATTTCAGAGATATAATTAAATATAAAAAAAGATCGATTCATTTACTTTAAAAGCTAAGTTTTCTAACTTCTAGCTAAAAGTTCAAAATAATTGGGCGCTCAGAGGGTTAATATATGAACAACCTTATGTTTCTTGAAGAAAAAAGAATCGAATCGAGGGTATTGTTCATCGGCAGGTTCAACAGACGAGATACGTTGGGCACCAAATTCAAATGATGGAGGAAAAAACTTAGGGCAATCTTCCTTCTCCAAATTTTGCAGGAACCGAGGTGGTCTGGTGGTAAAGTCTTGATCTCAGGGCCGAAGGGTTCCAGGTTCGAAACCAAAGAACCGTCGTGCAAGCGGCTCTGGTGCACGTTAAATCCGTCAGGGCCACTCCAGACAGCATGTAAGTTTGCAGCAAGTTTGAGTTTGATTTTGACTTGATATTACCTTGTTATAGCAAATTTGAAGCGTCAAACTTGAAGCGAACTTGTGGCTAATTCGCCGTGACAACTAGCGCCACCCTCGCTTGCAACACATGTTTGCCACAAGTTCGCCGTGACAAATAGCTCCACCTCCTTTGCATTGCAAGCTTGCTGTAAGTTTGAAAAACAAGCTTGGTGCAAAGATAGCACAAAGAGATAATTATCTTTGTCTCTGTTTTAAAAAAAACATCCGATTTTTAATAGCATCTCCTAGACTGTCCTTCTTTTTGTTAATTCAACAAATCAATGATAATTTGTGAAAAAACTAACATTTTTTAAAAAAAATTTGAAACATTTTCCATCTTTTTACTAAATATAGCACTCGCACTTTAAAGAAAAATCGCCCTTTTCTGAATGTTGAAATTTTAACGTTTATCAACAAAATTAATCCGAAAAAATAGTCAATGTTTGTTGAAAAATAAACTTATACCTTTTGTCCCATTTTAAAGTAATTACTTTTGAACTCTAATTTCATAATTTATTCTACTAGCAAAACGTAGTTATTAGCGAAAATCGCTCTCTCTTTGACTTCAAATCATATCTCAACTCAAAAAATTAATGAAATCAAGAAAATAGGTTAAAATAAATCGTATACGAATGGAATCTAACGATGTATTAGCGAAATCTGTCTTCGCCTCTCGTAGTCGAGCTGACCGAGTAGTACAGACGTCAAGGTACCAAGCGGTAGGTCGCGAGTTCTATCCCCGGTTGTGTTCGTACTCTGTTTTAGCTATAATTTGCAATGAGTTTGCAGTGCAAGTTCGTCCCATGGTGACTTCGAAGCTTCCGTTAACTTGTTGCAAACTTGTTTCACACTTGCACTCTTGTCGTGTCAAATTTGCTGCAAGCTTGCAGATTTGCAGTGCAAGTCTGCTGCAAATTTGCTGCAAACTAAAATGGCTATCTGGGAAAGGTCTTCCTGCTGGTGTTGCGCGAAAGTTTGTAGAGAGTTGCCAGCTGAGGTGTCGTCCTCGTCACCTGACCGCGGTTCAAAATGACAAGTTCCGTCCCGTAACAGCCTTCGTGTTGCTTGAAAACGGGACGCATTTCTTAAAGGCGATAAAAAGGCCTTTGCGTCGCGAACAAAGTTAATATTATGGGACCTAACGAGTTCATATAAAATGAATTAAACAGTGAGCTTCAACACTTTTTGGACAAGGACCCATTTTGCCATTCTTTCACACACACGGGGAAATTCCCGCCCCTCAAATCCAAACTAATCGCATTTGTGTTCGCCCCACAACAAAATCCCCAACACTTCAATGCAAAAACAAACAACAAAAGGGGTGGAGGGGGGCAACCACGCTTTAATTAAAGCAACCCACAGAGTAGCAGACGAATGCTTTGTTCAGTCCGCAGTCGCGCTAATTACGCTATAATTCCGCGTTTTAACAGACATAATTAAATTCCGCCGCCAACTACCAAAGAGGGCTTCATTTCCTAAATTTTATGGCTTGACGAGGGAAGAAAATTACAAATTTAATCAAATTCGCGGGGCGCATGTCACTGGGGCTGTTTTCCGCGGCGCCCCCCGCAGAAAAATAATAACGCACTTTAGAACGTTCGGAAAATTGTGGTTTAATACGTAACAAATGGTCTAACATTTCAGCAAGGTCATTTCTCATTGAGCCGATAATGCTTCTCTAGGCCGCTGCGCAAACTGAACACCTGATGACGTCATTAGAGAGAAGTTGAGTTCAGACGTTTTTTTGAAAAATGGCCGGATTGGCGGAGCAGTTTAGTTAAGTTGTGAAGTGATTTTGAGAAAATATTGTCATGGAGTTTTGATAAGTGATAATATTTCGGGAAAGGAGAATTTGGAGTTTGTACACACATTTTTCATTTTTATACCACAAAAATTTAACGGCGGACATGTTTTAAAATTTGAATCACAATTCATGTACGCTTACACTGAGAAATCATTGTAATATACATTTAAATCAAGAGTTTCAGTTACATTTTCATACGACCAAATATTTAATTTTTTTAACAAAATGAAAATATTTCCTCCTTATTTTATTTGTTCAAATAATTTTCCCCTTGCTCTTTCTGTTTCTTTAAAATATATTTTTTTTTCATATTTTCGATTGTAAATCTGTTTGTTTCTTTTGTTGTAGCACTAGTAACGATTCCAAGCTTGTTACAACTCTGTACAATAAATAAATGAAAATATAAAGAAAAACTGATGATACAAATTTCATTATTAAACACATATTTTTAAAACACACTTTTATAACATTACTAAAAACCAGAAAGTTTTTTATTTAAATTATTTCTTACTTTTTAGAATTTAATTTATAACGCATTATTATAAATATTATGGAACCTTGAAATGAATTATTTTTCAAATTTACTACCAGATGGCGCCACACATACGAAATCGTAATTTAAATAATTTTCACCGGTTAATTGAAAATTAGTCAATCGAATTAAAACAGAGTATTAACCCTCTTACCGGTTAGTTTTTTTGATGTACTAGCTTTAAAGTCCTAAAAATTTGCTTTTACAATTGGATCTTTATTGAGTTAAATGAAGTCTCTGAAATCTCAAGAATATTTTACCCTTGATAGTTTAAGAAATTATACTCATGAACATGAATTATCCGCATTTGAACTCAATATCAGTAACGGAAAAATACTTGCGAAACGCTTAGAGGGTATGCAGTTAAAATACAATATAGAAATATTAAATAGAATATTGAGAAGACATAAATATGAAAAATTGCAAATCTCTACCGTATCAAAAAGAGAGAGAGAGAAAAAAAAAAGGGCAACAAAATTTCATTTTTTATACAAGAGTCAAGTATAATAAAAGCGTTGAAAAAATTTATGAAAAAAACATGCTAAACAAAAACGAAGCATTTGTTGAAGGTAGTCAGCAAAAGAATTATCCACAAAAGGAAAAAAACCCACTGTGAAATTATAATTTAAACAGATAAATTAAGAGCTTCACGTAATTGCACTTTATTAGTTATGCTTCAAAACGACAAAAAGTGATAAATTGATATAAATATACCTTTTAGATAAATTGCATCCTACTTTATCAGACTTGCTAGAATTCTCCATTTTTAAAAAATAATAACGCGTAATTGATAAAAATTATTCAAATAAATGATGACTAACATTCACAAAAACATTTTATATAGGCATGATTAAAAACTTCAGAAGTTCAAAAAACAAGTTTTGCAGCATAAAAAACCGTAATTAGTCATTAAATATAGGCATATTATGCCGGTTTTAAGACAGCAGTGATGTTAATAATAATTTTTCAAACTTTTTCTCGGACGATTTTTCTTCAATCTATGTCCTAAACCACATCATTAATAAAAATATCCGATAAAAAGGGCAGAAAAACAAGAGAAAAAAATCTCAAAGGCCACAGTATTAATTTTCGAATCACGTGATATTTATGACCACAATTATCTCCGGGGGTGCCTCTCATCTTAATTATCTTTAATCATTAAGCATAGATTGACGTAGCGATGCCCAATGCATCATTATTAGATGAAAAATTAATACTCATCGTTTCCCTCATGACGAAATGATTTTCCTTCGGCCATCATTTACTTTGCCTGAATACAAACGCTTCTCGCATAAATAAAACTTAATGAACTCAGCCTTTTCTCCATTGTTTTTGTACCGATCTATTAATTTTTTCTCTGAAATTTTGATAAGGTCTCCTGTTTATTATCGTTAGTAAGTTCTTTAATTATCATCTGAACAATCACTCGAGACACCTCTTTTAGTTTAGTTCGTTTAGGTTTTTATGGCACATGAGCCTGTTTGCAGGCTATGCTGCTCTAAACATGTATTTATTTATTTCTAAGGTACATTTGGTAAACAAAATTAGAACTTCAAAAATTAAGTTAAAAATTATAAAAAGTAAGCATTAATAAAACCTTAATATAAAACACAAAAAAGCAAATTAGAACGAAAAATACAATTAGAATGAAAGCAAAATGGAAGAAAATTGGAAAAGAGCCAAAATGGCGATTCTTCCTCAGAGGCCACACGCCATTGTAGCTCTAAAGCAAGACAAAAATTTTCTGAATAAAGGAATAAAACAAAATGAGTCAAAGTAATCACTGATAAATTTATAGTTAAATCAGAGAAGATGTAAAAATTCGAGTTTAAACAAGAGGCAAAAACCGATAAATTTAAAATCAAGCAAATTAGAAGAGTCACTGCTGCCGTATTATAAGTGCTGCAAGCGTTGTGTAGTAAAAAAATGACATTCAATAAGGATATGAAGAACTGTAATGCCGCTATTACAATGTGGAGATATAGGCACTTGGTCACAAAGCAGTTGATACCTCTTATAAGCAAAATTCCCGAGTGCATTATTTCTGAATGTAATAAATTAGACCCATCTTTAAAATAAATCCTTTTTAACGCCGCTTAATGTCTAAAAATAATTATTTAAATAAAATAAAAATTTTAATATACCACGTTTTTAAAACAGACTAAAAAGTATAAAATGATTTCTTCTAGCCTCATACAGATTTAAAACGAAAAACGTGGGGCGCATGCAATAGATAATTGATGCATAAATAGTTTATTTCAGTCACTAACAATTTTATTGCAATGGAAATGATATGAATTGTTGTGTGAGTTTTCTCAACGACAGCTACTTCCTACACTCCTTACTATTAAATATTACATGCGCCTCACGGTTTTCGTTTTAAATCTGTATGGGGCTAGAAGAAATCATTTTATACTTTTTAGTCCGTTTTAAAAACGTGGTATATTAAAATTTTTATTTTATTTAAATAATTATTTTCTGCTTTTTAGTCTTGTGTGTGTGAAATTTTGCAATCGATTTTAAACATCTTGATGATATTATGACGGAGACATATGGCAAATTTCGGGTTTATTTCAGTTTCTCTTCACCTGATCATAATTTTATCAGGAAAATAACAATTTTCTATTTAAGTTACGTGACCTAGAGACCTTCGAGATATAATGAAAAACGTAATGCGCATGCGTCATGCAAAATATGAAATGACAGACAAGAAAGCGAATTAATATTGTATTGTCATCTAGTTCTGAGCTATGTTTAAAGTTTCAAGTCTACAGCTCATCGGGAAGTTAGTTTAAAATTAATTGCAAAATTTGTACCGAACAGACAGACAAGAAAGCGAGTTAATAAAAACGTGGTAATAACGCACTTCCACTTTAATTCAAAGATAAAAGCATTTATACTTTAAGTTAAAAAGTCTCGGGAATCTTCACTTTTCCCAAGTCTCATTCCGGGAAATCCCCTTTTTTCTCGACTACATATAAGGTTCGAGCGCATTGCTATCGCATATTTACGGATCCTACTATGGTTTGGATTGTGCTTGCTTTTCATTGGCTCTCGGCGTCACGTGACTTCGCTTGCTTCCGAATGATGTCATAGGAGCGCGCTTAGTTTGGATTTCGATTTTTGTCTTAGCTATTGTATGTTGGAAAAACCAAAATTATCTTTTAATTACGATTATTTGGATATTTCTAAAGGGAATGATGAATTCAAGATAAAGCATCATCGCAATTTTCCATAGAGTTCAGACGCCGAGAATGACACCTGGCTCATCTTTGAAACTATTAAGGAATATAAATCAATAAATGAATATTATTTGCCTTTTAATTGGAAACAGGACAAAATTGGACAGGGAAATTTTTTTTCATAAAATCGAAAATTTTCGAGGTTTAACAGTCGTATGTCCTCGTAAGAAAACACTCTACCTCCTATTATTTTTCGTTTATTTAAAGCTTAAGTAAATAAGTAGCAAACGTAACGTCCATGTACAAAGGTTTTTCATCCTTTTAGCAAGTTGAATTTGTGAGTAATGCTCACATACACACTGGCGAGCGCAAATTTTCTGTTTACGAATATAAAGATATGACAGAAAACCGCAAATTTGGTGTGAAAACCAGATTCTGTGTTTCGTCCATCTTGTTTGTTCAGTAAACGAGTTATCGCGTTAACAGACCGATAGCCATAATTCCAAGAATGATTATTTCGGGTCTTGAGCAACTCTAAAACATGGAAATTCATCGAAATTTTGAGGTGATTATTTTGGCGATTGTAGTAGAATCTCATTATATAATTCGTAAATGAGAAGGTAAAAAATGGCGCGGAATACATAAACGCCAATTTTTCCATGAACTCTTAGCTAAAACAAAACTCTATCACATTCCTCAGAAACCCTCATCTAAATAAATGGTACGAAAGGAAGATGAAGATGTTCATAAAGTTTTCTGAACAGTTAGTCTTATTTATTTATTTAAAGAAAAGCACACTGCAGAGAAAATTCCGTCTACAGAGTGCTATAAACAACAACAACAACACAAAGAGGAGTAAATAAAAAAAATGAGCTAGAAAATAAAAAGTTGAACACAGAGAATACACAAAATCATAAAAATTTTGCAAACGCATATATAATTAAAAACGAAAACGCATAATCACAAAAACATTAAAACACACTACGATTCTAAAAGTCGTATTTTTAAAAAAATTAAAAGACCATTTCCAAAAGGCAAGGGTTAAAAAGTCAAAACACGCAAGCACCGAATCCTCTGAAAACACACCAGGAGTTTGAAAGATTAAAGACGAAGATACACACTTGAGATAAAAAAGAAATTGCAACACTTAAGATAAAAATAAATTGCAAGACGGCGCCGAAAACAGTACAAAAATTAAAACCTATAAAAAACATTAAAAATGGTCGATTACGAAACTGAAGGCTACTATTTACAAAGGCTAATCCTATTTTTACATATTTAAAATTATAATTAAATAATTTTTTCGTTCAAATTTAAAATAAAATCAATATAGTAAATTTTTAGGCGTCCTGGGATACAGCCCAATTATCCCAATGGATAAGATGGAGCTGTTCAAGATACAACTTTTCCAGTAGATACGAAAAAAATATTATTTCCAAATCTTGATTTGTACCCCATCCTAAACCTCAATTATATTCCGCACAGAAGAGACTTCTTTCAAATCGCAAATGATGCAAGAATCGCAATCTGTGCGATAAATGCGGCACAGAGGATCTCCGGAAACCCCACAAAGCGTTTTCCCCGCGCGGCACCGGTGCTTGGCGCGGGAAGCATAATTACAGGAGGAATATTGAAACGCCGAACGCGAAAGGAAAATGATGCAGAATCCCGGAGTGGTCATTAGTTGGCGGGCTAATTTGATTTTGTTCCGTTCCGAATAATCGCCCCAGCAGCCCTGAAGGCAGCCGGTGATGAACGCTGTTCCACTGCAAAAAACACCTCCGCAGTAAATTATTTTCAATGTCTTCCGGATTAGTTAAAGGTGAAGTCATTTGCTTAATTAAGGCGAAGACTATGGGGAGTTTCGGATTTGTTATAAGCGTTGGGGGTCTTGAGTGAAAATGTCTGGATGTGAAATAAACCTTCAAATCTATATATTTAAAATAAATTGTTGAAACCAGAGGACCAGTAACCCATCCCCAACCAATGGACCGATTTCGATCATTTTTATTTCATTTGGAAGCCTGCGACGTCTAGGTATGTCACCAAGGGTCCCTTTCTCTCACCCCCTCCATTTTCGGGAGAAATCGAAAAATACCTCTCCACTGTACATTCTCTATGGGGAAAAACTTTCAGACAGTCCCCTAGTCTCCTTAAATCCTTTTTAACGTCACCTAATATTTGATTATAAGCGAATTACTTTTATTTCAATCCTATGATAAAGGTACTTCTAC
>BGPR01000454.1:498579-531314 GCA_013235015.1 Araneus ventricosus
TTATTTTGAGAGGTAATAACCGCCAAGTTAAACCGGAGGTGAAAAAAACCTGAATAACCGAAAACCGGTTATTTTGAGAGGTAATAACCGCCAAATTGAACCGGAGGAGAAAAAACCTGAATAACCGAAATCCGGTTATTTTTGCAATAACCGCTATCCCTGGACTAAATTTCCCTCCTGTTACTCAAATTTGTAGAAGAGATACGATAGCAATAATCCATCCAAAGAAAGCAGTTCGTGTCATTACAGCACATTCTTGGGATTTTTTTTTTTGTCGCCCTGGTCTGGAGTAATGCTTGAACACCAAGCTGCAAACAGAGCGAGGCACAGTACCCCGGAAATCACCTCCAAGAGGCGCAGAGATAAGATTCTGCCTCGGATGAGGCAATTACCTGAGGAAAATTAGAGGCATAGGGGATGGGGGGGGTTGATGGATTGGGATGGTCAAATAAGTTCCATCAGAAGCAGGGAGAAGTTAGATCCGAACTTCGATGAAGGAGCGCTGGTTTCTTAATTAACCAGATATCTTTCTGGGTGAACAAGTCGACACAAATACAGTAGTTTTACGTTTTTTCATTGTATAGACCAAGACAGTTTGTTTTTTATATATAAAAAATATTCAAAACTAACCTTCTAAATACACTGAAGAGCCAAATAAACTGGTACAGGCATGCGTATGCAAATAAAGTGATATAGAACCAATCAGAGTACGGCGCTGCGGTCGGCAAACGCCTATATAAGACAACAAGTGTCTGGCACAGTTGTTAGATCGGTTACTGCTGCTACAATGGCAGGTTATTAAGATTTAAGTGAGTTCGAACGTGGTGTTATAGTCGGCGCACGAGAGATGGGACTTAGCATCTCCGAGGTAGCGATGAAATTTGGATTTTCACGTACGATCATTTCACGAGTGTACCGTGAATATCGGGAATCCGGTAAAACATCAAATCTACGACATCGCTGCGGCCGGAAAAAGATCATGCAAGAACGACACCAACGACGACTGACGAGGATCATCAAACGTGACAAACGTGCAACCCTTCCGCAAATTGCTGCAGATTTCAATGCTGGGCCATCAACAAGTGTCGGCGTGCGAACCATTCAACGAAACATCATCGATATGGGCTTTCGGAGCCGAAGGGCCACTCGTGTACCCTTGATGAATGCACGATGTTGGGCAGGTGTACCAGTTTTTTTGGCTCTTCAGTGTATGTGTTTTACACATTTTTATTAATCTTGACGTTTTATGTTTGTAAAGTCACTGTGTTTTTGGTACAATAAAAACTAGACTGTCTGAGGATTGCACATTCATATCTATCTGATCAGTTGTCACGATTGATTGGAGAAACTACGGCGAGAAAAAGATAAGAGGAGTTTTGTTGCTGGCCGAGTATGTCAGACAGAACTAAAAATCACGGAAATACGCTGCTGCGAAAAACTGTTTTATTAAGTTTAAAGTGTTATTATTACTTAGATCTGAATACAGTTTTAACCCGAGGAATGCCGGGTATATCAGCTAGTAAATTTATAAAAATAAAATTTGCTGTCGTTAGCTCTAAACTCAATGTAGAAGCTTAGAGATTATAAAATACAGTGGAATCTCCTTATAACGAAATTGCTTGGTTCCAGTTGAAAAATTCGCTATAGAGAAAATTTCTTTATACGGAGATTTTTGCAGTTATTTAAGTAAATGTTACAAACTTTTTAGTATGTGCGATAAGTTCAAAAATATTTAATTATGACTTTCAATTAAAAATGAACTAATATTTATTATAAATTTGTTAAAATTATACTAATTTTTGCTGTATAAATAAAATGCTCAAAAGTGAAGACAATTCACCAATTTAGAGAATAATATGCACTATTACGGATAAACATAAAATGCGCATTGTCACATCCATTTGCTGTTTCCACCCCGATTCTTGGAATCTTGACCCGTAGAAATGTTGCTCCCTGTGCAGAAACCCAGGTCTCCACAACTGCATTACCCTTCACATAGCATTCTATTGTTATGTGTTATCGCTGGAATGAACAATGCGAGTGGTTCCAGAAACAGGCACGTGTGAGCGATTTGTTTGCACAGATATTAGCAACTTTCTTCAAAAATGACAAAAATCGAAAAGATAAAGGTCTCAAAAAATTCGTTATAGGGAGACAACCACTTCGTTATATGGAGAATATTTTGAATGTTTTTTAACATTCCGATTAAAAATTTCGTTATAGGGAGAAATTCGCTGTAGGGAGACTTCGTAGTAGGGAGACTCTACTGTACATTTTTTCGATACTTAGGGGGAAGTACAGGTTAAGCAGTTAGTTACCTGTTGGCAACTGTTTACCATCGATCCCTTTGGAAAGCCCCGGAAACATCGCAGAGCAAAGATCCACGGTACATAAAACCCGAAGTAAAGGATCGAGTAGGAAAGACAGCCTCGAGAATCCAATACTGTTATTACAATTGACCACCATAATGGCGAGAAAGCTCCAAGACTGATCAGCTTTAATGACAGCCATTGAGGCTTCCTTTTGAGAAAAGATCCATTCTGAGGAAGCAGCTCGAGTTTCGCTTCTTTCTCTTCGGTCGAGAACGTTAAGAGCTCTTCCAGATCATTAAACAGATATTTCCTTTTATCTCAACCTGGCAAATAATCTCGCAGGCTTCCGATATATCGATTCACTCGGGCGCGCAGCAGGATTCTAATGGAGCCATCACGGCTTTTCAGAGTGATTCTTATCGTTTCACTCGAATCAGGACATTGGGAGCTCAAATTGCGACGATTTCAGCTTGCTCAACGAAGGGATAGTTTTAACCAGCAAGTGCACACGTGGTGTCTTTTAGACTCCGCCATTCCCCTTTTGTTAAAAAGAAACCATGGGATTTCCAAAACCTGCAGCTGTTGCTTCATGAGGGCATGTGAAATACCTACCGGTTTTAACCGAAAACCGGTTATTTTGTTTCGGTTAAACGGTTTTTTCGGTTATTTTTCTTAAAATCCAATAATCGGGTGAAAAAACAGGGTCGGAAGATAGGCTCGATTTTAGGTTCGATTAGACTAAAATCTGAATGCGCGTATCACTGCTCTTCCTGTCTACATCGACCTTAGGGATGGGAAAAACGGTTTAAACCGAAAACAATTTTTTCGGTTAACCGGATTTTTTTCGGTTATTTTTTTGCCCCTGATTAAACCGGTTATTTTTTGTTAAATCCAAAAACCGGGTCGGAAGATAGGCTCGATTTTAGGTTCAACTAGACTAAAATTTACCAAGTTATCAAGGTTTGAATTTCATCATCTTAGGCCAATCGCCGACAACCGCTTCCTCGAGGCAACTGTTGGTTGGCGAATTACTGAAAGAGTCTGTATGAACAGATAAATATTAGAAAATGGATTGATTACCGGCGAAAACAATATTAATAAAAACTTTTGTCTACAATCGACGTTTGTTTTTCATACAAAAAAAAAACTGAAAACCGGTTATTTTGAGCGGTTATAACCGCCAGATTAAACCGGAGGTGAAAAAAAATCTGAATAAACGAAAACCGGTTATTTTCGCAATAACCGCCATCCCTACCCTCATGAGGGGATTTTAGAATGAGCGGTTTAAAGCACCAGATACAAGAGAATCGGGATGGTTCACTGTTTACTGGGGTGGGGGTCAGATCTAACTCGTGCGTGGGCTAGAGTTTCAGATTCATTCTGTTGTCGATCAGGCAGAAGTCACCGAGTCCAAAACTATAGTTTCGAGAAGTGGTCAGTTTAAACTTGATTAATTTTGAGTCGTTCTGATAAATAGTAAAAATTATTTTACAGATTTCTAGCTCATACGGTTGACCTTCTTATGTTTAGATAACGTTTCTCTATTACGGAATAATTCATTGCAAATTCAAATTGACTGCAGTAGTCCGTCAGAAGTTTTTTGTGGATTTAGTGACTTCCGCCTGAACGAGGACAGCTTATTCAATAGTCAAACCTTGACAGATTTGGTCCAATATTTAATACATGTCTGTAACTCCGGCGATAAAACCAAGTGTCAAACATCATTCACTTACATCGTTGAGTTTTTGAGTTGTCGTATGCGAATGTACAGCGATAGACAGGCAACTTGTTTGTGGACGGGAAGGCAGGTAGGCTTACTGTTGACGGATTTCGTCCATCTATATCTCTAACGCTCAGGAATATGGGCGTGGCTACGTGCCGATTTCACACCCGCAGCGCGCTCTTTCTTCCTTAGAGTAGGGTGGGGTTTCTTAGAATTCGTAGAGCGGTTTTTGTTCCCTTATCTTTGAAAGAGAACGCCCGTATTTTGAGGTCTTTCTATTCCAATGGAATATTCCTTAACCGTTCTGAGGCCTGGTGCACACTATCCGGATCGTGTCGTTGAAGCTATAAAAATAACAATAGTTATCTCCATTCCCCCTGTGTGTCTCCACAGGCAGCATGTGGGTTACTATAGCTTCAACGTCACGATTCGGCTAGTGTGCACCGGGCCTTACACTGAGTAAGGCTCCTTTTACTTAGAGATTTGCATTCATCAATTCATCATTTTTTATTTTGTAATTGGCAATGCATTTTTTTCTGTTAGTGGATTTTTCATCATTTTTTTAAAAATTTTGCATTTAGTAATGCATTTTTTTTCTGTTAGTGGATTTTGAATTATTTTTTTTATTTTGTATTTGGTAATGCATTTTTTTTTCTGTTAGTGGATTTTTCATCATTTTTTTTATTTTGTATTTGGTAGTGCATTTTTTTCTGTTAGTGGATTTTGCATTATTTTTTTTATTTTGTATTTGGTAGTGCATTTTTTTCTGTTAGTGGATTTTGCATTATTTTTACTCGGACAAAATGAAAGTTAATATAAATTGATCCATCATTTCTGTTTCCCATGCTTTTTTTTATTTCTTAAGCACTTTGGCAATCAGCCTGAGATTTTCTTCAACAACTTTCATTAGTAAATGTGTGACAATCAGATCTGAGATATTGTTGGCAAGCTAAAAGCCCGTCTTAGACAGGCACAAATCTTCTAGTAATTTAATAGAAATCTACAATTTTGGTGTGAAAGTACTAAAGTCTTGGTTCGTCAACAAATTTCATTCTTCTAGCTGGTTGCTTTATTGAGTTATTATATTCACAGACAGATGTAATTCAAAAATGAATATTTTCGGACACGGGGAGGTCTCAAACTTGAAAATTCATGAAAGTCTCGAAATCGATTCTTTTTTAATATTTTCTACACTTGCGAGTAGTATACGAAAAATTAAAAACGTTTATAATAAAATTCTACCGTCTTCCCTCGAAAATAAGACAGTCTTCCCCCGAAAATAAGACAGTCTTCCCTCGAAAATAAGACAGTCTTCCCTCGAAAATAAGACATGATCATACATTTAGGTATTGGGTTTCTTTTTTTCCTTCCGCCTGCTTTGCAAATGCACCGATTGACGTCCTCCGTCTAGGTTTGGTCCTAAAAGCTTAATGGTATCTCATCAAACAGCCTCTTTTTCGGAAGTACCTTCCAGAAAGCTCTGCCATTCACTGATGGCCAGGAAAAAGGAACTTTTGCCAAAGATTAAGTGGTTTCGAATATCACCGACTCTTCCGAGAGGTTCATTTGAATTTCAAAGCATTCTATGAGCTTCTTACAAGCATCTACGGAAGCGCTTAGAAAAATCGAATTCGGAAATGAGTTCACCATTCCAGAGTGGGTAATAAATTAGTAAGTTGATTCTTCACCAGATTGTTGAAACAAATCGTGATGGTTCATACTTATTTTTAGTAGATATAATTCCACAAGTTGTTTTCAACGAACAGTAGAACTCTTTCAAACAACGTTAAACTGAAGTTTCCAGTTTTAAAATTTCTTTCAAAACTAGAAAATCACCCGTCATGGTAAGACGGGTGCAAATTGCCTCTTCCTTCGAGAGAATTCCCGTCAAATTTGACGTGTTTAAATAGATATATATGCGAGAGAAATGCTTAACATTGATTGAAAACAAATAAAATAAACATATATTTTATGACAGGAAATATATATTTTTTATTTACATATTTCTTTATTCAAAACACCTCTTCGTCCAAAACAAATCTAGAAAATCTAGCAGATATAATCTACGTAGATAGAAAATCTAGTTTCAAAACAAAGGACTTCTCTGCTTGTCGAACCTTGGCAAAAAATATCATCAAATTATATCATCACGATGCAATAAATAATCAGATGCATCTTGGTGTCCAAACTATATCACGCGCATGATATACCACTGACGTAATTTACTACTTTCTATTGAGAAACGGAAAATAATTTGAAATATAGGATTACTATAATTTAAAATTTCTCGGGAACTATTGATCATAGCGAGATAAATTTTATATCAATAGATAGCAAATTTTATTTCACTATTTTAGAGCTATTAAATTTGAAATTAGAACGACAATTACTCTTTTAAATTTAAAATTACCGAAATTTAGATTCTCTAACAATGAAATAATGTTGTTTAATGTCTCGCAGTGCTATGGCGCGAGTTTTATTGTTGGTGACGTCAGAGCGTTACCGGGGATCTGGGTTATTATATTAGTAATACCGGAACGCGCATTTCTAATGGCCAGATATGGTTGAATTACTAACTCTTACCTTCAGTATTTAGCGTTTTAGATAACCATAGGTAGTGAGATTCAGTAAATTCCTAACTGCTCAGTCGATCTCCCTTTTTTTTGTCGGAATTATTCAGTGAAACTTAGCTTATAAATTCGTGGAAATAGTTTTTAAGCAAATCCCCCACTGATGCAAAATGCAATATGGATGTTATGGTTTCTGAAAGTACCTGCAAGGCTTGGTTTTATAATGTTCTGAATCTTTTTTCCCCAAGCGAGAATACTAGAGATTAATGTAGTGTTAATTAGTTTATGTCTATTTTATTACCAAATGCTTAGCCTTTCTCATGTTTATTGTAAAATTTAAAGGGAAGGAATGAAGATTAATCTAAAAAAGCCTTCTTATAATTTTAGATATTTTATACTTCCGTGAAGAAATCGGATTTAACTCGTTTTTGATTAGTTATTCTTTAATTCTTCATCTGTTTCGGGTGAAGACCATCTAATGTTCTAACATCTATTGCCATCATTAATGAAACCCATCATGTGAAAATATCAAAAACCAATATCGATATTTGGAAATTCTCACGCTAAAAGGAAAAGAAAGTGAATGAATGTCTTATTCATGAAAGATATATAAGTTGTGCCCACGTGAAAAAGAGACTGTGGTTCTAGCGGTATTACAGTGCGGGGTAGAACTTCCAGATTTTATTGATAGGGGAAATGTATTTCAGGAGAATCCTGGTATCGATAAGCTAGTGGAGATGCGTTGTTGAGTGAAACAGAAGCCACAAAACTAGTAACATCTTGCCATGGATTCCCCAAATAGACTCTGCACGCAGTTTTTTTGTCAGAACAGAACGCCGTCCCTTACCCCCGTACCCGTCACCAGACCGGTCACTGAACGGTTTGATGGGCAAGACACGGGAATTTTATTTAAGAAAAACAAAATAAACGAAAAGAAGGAAATACATGCACTATGTACAGCACAGGCATTTTCACTTTTACACTATTAGTTCGCAATAGTCTTCTTTTCTTTAGATGTTGATATACCTTTCTTTTATTTGAAGGGGGAATGTCCGGTGATTGAGCTTCTTAGTTCAGCTCGCTGGGAAGTTGAGTTTTTTGACAGTAGAAGGTGTTAGTGGAACCGAGTCGGGAAAGGTCAGTTTTAGGATAGTTTCATCGACACCACATCGAATTCAAATCGATGACTATGTGTTATTGGTCTGTTCATGGCACGTCAGCTGTGCTCACACGGCCATGATGAAAATCAATAGGAGAAAGTGGGGTAAAACCGGGTAACGAAAACTCGAAGAACTGTTAGAGCTAAAGTATTCGACACAGAGCTTGTCAAATTTCATCAAAATATTCATTGCTTATCGGAGTAGAATATATCTTTCCAGAAAAATCACAGTTTTACTACTTTTTTACTAATGATATTTTTATAAAAAAATCATACCACCCGGTTTCTAGACATGCTCACTTTATGGGAAATTAGGAAAACTCGATTTTCAGGGAAAATTAGTAGCCATTTTTATTTTAAATAACAATTTAAGATTATTAGTTACAGAATTTACATGCAAAGCAGTCTTCTCCCTCCGCGCCACTGCAACTTTCGTGGGCCCAGCCAAGACAGTTTCTACATTGGATCAATCCTTCTAAATTATTTAAATTAGAAAATACATCATTAAAATATAAACAATCAACGTCTGATGTGTTTATATCGCCTTCATCGGAGCAATCAGCAATACTGACTGTCCCGGTCTTATGCCACTTGTAGTACCCGACTTTACCCCGAGTCCAGAGGTTATAGAAAACGAAATAGAGCCGCGCAATTATTGGAGTAAATCTTTATTGTTTGATAGGGCATCAATCCTTAGTAAACGTATAATAAGCTGAACTAAATATAGTTTTTATAAATGCAATGATTAATAAATAAGGATGGTTTAAAATCGAAAGAACATTAGAGTGCTGACGTCTTAAAACAAATAAACCTTCACAGACGCAGTGTAGTTCCTTTTTCTTGACTAGAAGAGAGTAATTCAGTATCTCTCCGCTAGAAATGAGAACTAATAGCGCCATAACAAAGGATACCCGGTTTTACCCCACTCTACTCTACATCATCGGGAATCTATACTCCATGACATACACTAAGTTCCATGCACATTCGAACGTAAATGTCGGCTCCAACAATACCACCGGCCAACAAAGAGATGATTATACTGCGCGCTGAGCCTGTTTAGAGGAATCCAAGGTTCGACGTTACTTGTTTTGTTGCTTCCGTTTCACTTACCGCCACTAACCGCTTTATACCAGATTTCTCCTCATATACACAATCATTTATCAGGGAAACCCCAAAGTTCTAACCCGTAGAATGCAACAGCTAAAACCGCAGTTTCTTTTTCATTTGGGCGCACCTTATATTTGTTTGACTTTAAATGTTATTTGGCGGGCCATGATGACATGGTGGAGGGGAGACTCGCTGTCACTGGCGAAGTCACTGGCTCAGGGGCCATTTCATCGACATCCATAGTGTAAGCTGTTCTAGTGCCACGTCCTTACGTTGCCGTGGTTTGGAATTGTGTAGAGGAAGGTGATGGCTCAGGTATCGCCCTTGTCGCGCTTCAAAACTAGTGCCCATCCCGAAATAGTCCTTGTGTACCCTACAAACCGGGCATTAATCTAAATAACTTAATAAATCTATTTTTTCTCTCTTAATATATCTGAATTGGTCTCCTTCCCATACTAGAAAAGAGATTCCTGTCTCTGCCTCTTCTTTCTTTCTTTTTTCTGCCTTTCTATTCCTCTTATGGGAATATAGATGGCGCCACGGAGACTAGTGTTTAATGTTTTGCTTTTCTCAAAATCGCGGGCAAATATTTTAATCTGGCGTGTTTCTTCATGGGGTAAGTTTTTGATTTTACCTTATGAAAGCTTAGAAATTTAGCTTCATGGCTAATATTTTGTTAGTCTTATTAGCGTTGTTAATGTTATTTCCTTTTTCTTTTGATGTATGTTTTTGTGGATTTGCTACCTGGTTTCTCTGTTTTGGGGACTTCGGGCTATGAGAAGCTCTGTCTTAGCCTAAAAGGCTTGCTTCTTACAGAAAATTCCCTAAATATTCTTTTGAATCCATTTCGAATAGTTCTTAGCCCTTGAAAAAGTGAACTAGAATGGATTCCTTGTTCTGTTATTTGCTTTTCGTTTACTTCAAATTACTCTAGGATTGCTTGTATTACCTTCTTTTTTTAATTTTGGCTTTATTGGTATATCTGTCTATTGTTCTCTGTTTTTTGTTTTGCTGCTGCAATGGCGCGCATCTTAAACATTGTCGTAATTTTTCTAACTTCATGTCTTTTACAATTCAATTCTTTTATTCTTTTAATTTTATTGTATGATAATAAACATTTTTTTCCTTGTTCCTGTTTTAAATTTTGCTTTCTTTCATAAATAACTTAATTTTTTTTTAATTTTGCTTTATTCTTTCTTATTGATTGTTTGCATATTAATAAACCTAAAGTTATTTTAAAACCAGAGAAGTCAGCAGAGAGTTGAAAATCAAAACGCAGCATCTTCTCAGCTAACTCATGGCGAACAAATCTTATTTCATTCGTGGCAAGTGGGCTGCAAATCACAAACCACCTGTGCCACGAATGCCAGAAAAGCCCATCGAAGAATCCCAGCCATCGATCAATTTCGAGTCTCTTTTCCCCATTCTGGTGACAGCCCGTGGAGATTTCTGTCGCCAATTGATTTATTTCGCGCCGTCCGGCAGCAAATGGCGCGGAAATATTCAGGGAGGTCCGGACATTCGTCCCGCACAATCACCTAACTTCATTTAAGTTTGCTGTCGTGAAATCCTCTGGCTATTGGCTGACCGCTGACCATTTGCGCTCTGCATATCGGATTTCGAGTTCTGTATGCGGACTCAGTACAGTAATTTGTTCACGATGCTGTTGGCAATGTGTGGAATTCGAGTATTCTGCAGAATACTTACGCAGACTATAAAACAGTCAAACCCCGTTCTAACGAACCGTGAACGGATCGATCCAGAAGTTCGCTATAACCGAGGTTTCACTACATTCGATTTTTTCAACATTGGCTACAGACGATTTCTTATAATCCTTGAATACATCTCTGTATTGAACAAATGAATTAGTTTAAATTGCAGTTATAATGGAATATAATAAATAAATATTTATTGTTAAAAATTTAAACACTTAAATTACTTAAACTTACTTATATTTTTCTAAAGTATTGTGAAAACAAGCAGTGAATTTTCGTTAAAAAGCTGAAACTAAGCTTGATAAGTGGAAATTTTGACTCGCTATATCCGAATTCCTTGCTTTGGAAGATCGTTGCAAGTATTTCAAAGCGAATTCGCATCATAGGAGTTCGATTGGGACGATTTGAGAAGTTCGTTATAACCGAGGGATCGTTATATCCCGGTCCGTTATACCGAGGTTTGACTGTATAGGCTTTGTTGTACTACTAACTGATATACTCAGCGTTGCTCTGGGTGAATTTTTTTATTTGATTAATAGAAAATAAACTCTTAAATTAATTGTCGTGAAACCTTCACTAAAATATTATGGTTCGGTATTTGTGAACAAATTTTGTTCAAACAAGTTCTTATATAATACAGCAAAAGGTTTCAGCTGTCATGCATCATTCAGTCTCCATCCCAATAACTGGATTAGAGAGGATGTTATCTTCTTCTCTCAACATGGCCCTTTTCCTGCCTACCTCAAAAGGTTTCACCTGTCTGACAGCGATTACTGCAGTTCTGGTGGAATTGGCACGGCACTTTACTATGCCACGGAGTGCATTTATACAGTGTCTTGGCATATGAGGAAGCCAGCGCCAAACTTCGAACAAGAATGGCTGAAAAGGGTCGCCAATAACCTCGTCTCCAGGCATAAAATTCGTGGGATTATCAAATTCATTAGCGAAAACAAAGATCTTTTCCGGCCTCCCTAGCCTTCAACTTCCCAGCGAGCTGAACTAAGTAGCTCAATCACCGGACATTCCCCCTTCAAATAACAGAAAGGTATTTCAACATCTAAAGAAAAGAAGACTATTACGAACTAATAGTGTAAAAGTGAAAATGCCTGTGCTGTACATAGTGTATATATTTCCTTCTTTTTGTTTATTTTGTTTTTCTCTTTCTTAAATAAAATTCCCGTGTCTTGCCCATCAAGCCGTTCAGTGACCGGTCTAGTCACGGGTACGGGGGTAAGGGACGGCGTTCTGTTCTGTCATGTATCATTTCTGATGTTACTCATGAGACCATTAGTATATCAAACCTATGTGGCACACAAGTTATAATAACTTTTGCCCCCTTTGCCATATTTTATATTATAAAGTGAAATAAATACACTTTATTTTGCATTTTTGGTGCTTTAGCAGACTAGTGCTCGGAGCATCTTCTTCCACCTTGTACCAACCCCGCCATTACTCAACCGCGCGCACCTGAAACGCACTTAACAGAATGGGAGGAAAAGATACATTTTTTGCTTAAATCCTCTAATGTTAAAGCCATTCGCAAAAAGGTTCAGAAACGCAACATTCCGAATAAGCGACGTGGAAAGAAATCGCACGGGTCATGAAATAGTCAGGAGTTGCTCTTTCCAGGAACTTGAAGATTCAGGAGAAGTTGGGACAGAGAATCACCCATTTCCTGGGCCAGACAAGGTTTTTTAAAGACACCCATGGCTCTTAAACTTTGCTCATATTTCATCCTCGCGATTCTTCATGGGCCATAAACTCGTGAAATCTTTTGCCCGTGCAACAACCTCCTTCATTAAACTGACAAGGATGGGACTTCCACCCACCCCTCCCGCCGGCACGAGAGGATGGAAGATTCCAGTTTCTTCCAATGACCGACTATTTACGAGTCTAACGACTTGCAGTTGGAAGTTAGAAAAAGCCGAATCGACCCGGAGTTGCCGGGAAAAGTGAGCAGGAAGTTAAGACGATTAAAAAAAGAAAGTTTATTTTTTCCAGAAAAAGCGCAAGGGTTATTTATAGAGAGGTGAAAATTTTCAGCAGTTGAAAGAAATCTCCAATTCTGGGGAAAATGAATGGAACCGAAAGTTAGGTTACAGGCACTGAGCTTATAATGATGAAATGTTTTATGTTTTCACATCTTTCAAGTACTGTTCGGTTGAAAACAAACCATAGAAATGTAAGGCAATCTTGTTTGGTATAGATAAGAAGACGAAATACGACACGAATCAAATGGTGTATATAGAATTATAGGAAATATTATGTACTGTGAAACGGGGATTTTAATGACTTCCGACAGAATTTCAATATTATTTACATGTATTTATTTAAAGGAAAGGCTTTTCTAATTTTTTCCTCATTGAGGGATTATTAGAAAAACGTTTTGCAGCAAGATTTGGATCAGACGATGATTTAATAATAAATTATGATTTTTCTAAATTTTGGTGCAAAGTCACCTCATAGGTGGGGACTCTTTGCACTAGTCTATTTTTTCAGTATACTACAGAAACAATTTCTCTGGATGCAATTATAGATAAAGCCTGGGTGGAAATTTGCAAGACAAATAAATTTCATAAATGCCTGATTATAATTAACAATTTTATATCATTGCATTCGGTCAAATCAGGATGGTGGTTTAGAAAGCTTTCATCCAATTATTTACGAGTGTGTTATTTACATATCTATCTATTACGGCAGCTTCTTAGTAAGATAAACGTTTGTCATCATTTTAGGATCTATATTATTGACAGGAAAACGGAAGTAACTGAACTAGACTACACGTTGCAACGGCCTTTTCCTTCTCATTGGAAAAACCAGGGGATTTCCATGTTTAGTTATATGAATTTGCTTCCTTTTGTAGGAAACTGTTCACTTGGGGTACCGAAATAGTTTCTGCGTCTTTAAAAATAGCTTAAACTTGTGAAATCGCGTTAAATCACTCTTTTAAGTGTCTGGCGAGAAACTCCATATACTTACAAACCCCTAACTTCCTTTTATACACACTGGGGATATCTGAAGCCTAAGAAAACATTCCTCTTATTATTATTTAATACAAAAACAAATTATAAAACCAACTGGGGTTGCTGTTTATCACAAATTTCCATGGTGCAAAGAAACCCTCCTTTTCGGTGCAAAGTTACACCCCAGGTGAGATAAAAAAAATAATCATAACTTTACTAACAAATATAATTGGCATTCAAAGCAACAAAATGAGAGCTAGGCTTATTATCTTTCACATTTAAAAGGACTTGCCTTCAGTAATGTCATACTTTCCTCACCGGAGACAGATTCTTCAGCACAAAAAGTGTCGCTGAAAAATTGTCCTTTCCTTCTGGAACCTGCTGAATGATTGTTATATACGTTTCAGGAATAAAATACAGTAGTAAGTGTTCCCAGGAAGCTAGAAAAAAATCTCAACCCCGTACCCTTAATCAGTTGATCTCTATTTCACTCTTCACACAAATTTTGCACTGGTGCAAAGTTACCTCCACGAGTGCAAAGTAACCCCGTTTTGCGGTAGTATGAGATTTGAAAAAAGTTATCTGAACTTTGTTTCATTTAAAATTTCTTAAGAGACTGTGTGTAGAAGATAGGGATTTAACGAATATTCGGTATTCGACACTTTTGCCGAATATTCAGCCTGTATGAATACTAAGCAGATATCCGACCGAATTTATTCAGAATAATAATTTTTTTTAAATGTGCTTTTAAATGCACATTTAACATAGAAGGATTGTCCGTTGTTTGTTTTATTCTAAAAATGCATTCATCATTTTCTTGAGAAACATCCAAATAATCATAATTAGAAGGTAGTGTTGATTTCTCTATGAGGCGATAGCAGAACAAAAATAATAATTGAAACCCCGCCTAAACGCGGTGCTGTGACATCAATAAGAATCAACCCAAGTCACGTGACGCTGAGAGCCAATGAGAAGCGACCTCATTCCCTTATATGTAGGATCCGTAAATGTGCCAGTGAGATGCGACGACTTTCGCTCGGCAGTTGAGATGCAAAAGTAGTGAAAATAATGTAAAAATAAATGTATATAACTTTCTGTAACCGCACGATCATACTTAAACTCCAAAAATTCAAATGATTTCTTACGGAATGGCGAATCAATTAACCACACTTATGAAAAACGAATTTTCAAATCCTCAACCGACTTTTCTAAAAGCGCCGTCTATATATATATTTCTTCTCACTCACTCATCTTTTCAGCCTCAAATGTCTATCTTCAGCAAATACGCATATATCTTGTCTCTCCTGCCATCCCACCATACAAAACTTGAAGGCTTGTCTTCAAATGTTTCCAGCTGAAAGTTTGTCAACTCTTTCTGCAAATACTTTGTATCCACTGAGTTGAGACGTATTTTATTCTACCGCAAACATCTCCCGCCATTTTTTTTCACTAGATGTAACTCTCTCCACTGACAGTCGCGAATAGTTCAGATATAAATGTAACAGTGGCAGCATTTCTGATTTGCAGAAAGACTTAAAGCTTGGATCCTTTGATATTTTTAATTGCTCTTAAAGGAATGTGTATGAGCAATAAAAAGTGGTTCCTTAAAATTAACACACAAAAATTAGTATAAAATAAAATTAAAACAGAACATCGATTAATCTTGGTTCGGGCGAGAAGAATAATGATGGAATATAATATGCCGTCTCGTGCGCCACTGCATGAATTTGACAGTGGCGTATTTAAGGTATCCGACTGGTTTAAAATCGTCGTTTTTGATGAAATTATAAAAAAAATTTTACGACTTAATTTTGTAGCCTGTTTAATTAGCTTTTTAAAACTGTCCCACTTTTTACTCTACGTGAATTACAAATGGAGTTACAGCTGTTTTATTACCGAACTGTAAGCATTATTTTATGTTGCATGAAAACTTTAAATGTGCTTTCTGAGAAATGATATTTTTGAGGAAAACTGTCGACCGTAACAATGATTTCTGAAAACGTTATTCAAGTATTGATATGAAATTTTCTGAGATTGTTTTCTGTAATATGCTTGATGTTTTCCTCTGAAAACTAAGGTCAATTTTAAAATAAAGTATTATTTTTAAGTGCTTAAATATAAACGAAAAGAATTTATGAAAAATCACCAGTTTAGTAACTATGTTCAGCTATATCTCAAAACTATTTTGAAGTACAAGAAATATTTTAGAGCATAACACGGATGACGGTCATAAAAATGTACTCCTACAAGATTTATGTATATTTAGAATATGATTTCGTCTATGGCTGTTAGCGTCAGGCAAATATTTTAGTCATTTTTCTTCAAATTTCTCAGTTTTTTTAAAAAATATTATGTTGAAAGCCTATTTTTACAATATTTTCATAGTTTTAAAACATATGCAGTTGAAAAATAACATTAAAAAATATATATAACTTATTTTTCAAAAAGATGTTTCCGAACACAGTCCTTACCTTACCTTAAGGCATTCTTTACCTGGTCGATTCCCTCGCTGTGAATCTATGTGTTTAAAATAATTGGTAAAACCAAAAGGTCAATACCCGAACCCCAACCACTGCACCAATTTCGATATTTTTTATTTCATTTGGAAGCTTATGACTTCAGATATGTCATCAATGGTCTCCTGCCACCCATTTTTGGAGGGAAATCGATAAACGACTTCTCCACTGTTCATTTTCTATGGAGAAAAACCTTCAGACAGTCCCCCAGCTTATTTCATAGGAAAGTATATGGTTTTTAAATATGTCATCAATGGTCTCCTGCCACCATTTTCAAGCTATATCGCAAAATAAAACTTTAACAGAGGCTCTCAGTCTTTACAACCGCAGTTTGTCAATTTATTTCGCCAAGTTTCAAGCAGCTGCTAATATTGGCAGCCTGTTAATATTACAGGCAAACAGTTGGTTGCCGAAGGCGCCGAGTTATTAGTAATAATAATTTAAGACACGATTTTGACTTAATGAATGCGAGAGTCTATAGAATTATAGGGAATAAAAATTATAAAAGACTTTAAAATACTCACTTTTATTAACGTACTTAAAAGAAGAAAATACAATTTTTATCAAAAATCTGGGGATAAAAACAAAAACTTATAAACTTGAGGCATTGATAGAAATTCTCTAAGCAAATTGGAGTTATAATCGCATTCATTATATTTTATATTTATTTTTAAGGAATGTTTAATAATGATAATCCGCGTGGCTTAAATGAATAATATCATTGATTTCAGTGTCTTTCACTTTTACGTATTTGTTTCCACTGCAAGATTCTTTATAAGAAAATATCTCTTAGTTTTAAGTACAGCAATAAAATCGGATTGGATCAAAATCTTTTATTTTCATTATTTTCTACTTTTTAGCATATGTGATAAATTATGAAATATATTTGAAATTATTGTGATATAGTTTTCGAATTCCCTACTAGCTGGCACCTTTAGTACAAAATCAAAATTTATTTAAAATTAATCAATTAACCGACAATTAAGCTGTGAAGATATGTATTCTTGTAGGTAACAAAATATTTTAATAACTGTATAAGATTTGAAAACTCTACCACATGAAAAAGTGAGTGAGAAACGGTTACTAAATTCCATCTTTAAAAACATGAAACAAGTAAAATTAAATCGAAGTGTGTAAAAATCAACTTTTCGAGGTGAACTTAGCATAGAAATCTTCAAAGAGCGAGGCATTCGAGGTCGGATTTTCTCAACTGAGACAAAAGAAGCAAAATCCTTTTAAAAAAAATATCCGAAGTAGCAGAATATTCTTCTTCCCACTTTCCTACGGGTCTCCCATCCAATTCACTGGCCTCCCGAGGACCCTATGCTTCTGCTCGAAAAGCCTAACAGAGTTATCCTCGCCTTTTCCAACACCTGGGGTAGGCCTTTGTTCAAGATGGGCAGAAAGGAAAATGGAATATATTCTGCGAAAATAAGCCAGTTTACTCCACTAACATATTCCTCTCATCCAATTCGGTGGAATAAACGTAAAGGCTGGTATCTCTTTACAAAACGGAATATTTGAGGAAATTATTGGTAATCCGAATGCAAACCTGGTCGTCTATAATCTGGAATAATTGGTCAAAGCCATTTCACTCCACTAGCATATTCCTCTCATCCAATTCGGTGGAATAAACGTAAAGGCTGACATCTCTTTACAAAACGGAATGTTTGAGGAAAATATTGATAATCCGAATGCAAACCTCGTCGTCTATAATATGGAATAATTGGTCCAAGCCATTTCACTCCACTAGCATATTCCTTTAATCCAATTCGGTGGAATAAACGCTGTGAGGTCTCCGGGCCTACAGTTCCCACAGGAAAAGACCTCCAACGAACTCGCCAAAGCTAGAAGAGAAGGAGCCGCGACGTTATCTGAAGTCGTAAATTACATTCTGGCTTACGCAACCTGAAGGCACATGCGTCGGACTCCCGGGAGCGGCGACATGTTGACTTGCCGACAAAGTTACCTTTGATGTTTCAGCCCTCTGCGAATGATGAGAGAAGAAAGGAGGCGGTGGGTCGCGGTTGGTGATCGCGGTTAACCACTCAACAAATCACTGAGACGTGACATTTCGGCCACGCCTCAGAGGGGTTCGACGAAAGGGTTTTTTAAGTTTGGAAGAAGGAAAGAAGAGTTGAGACGAGACTCGATTGAATTCGGAGCTTGATTCGGATTCAGATCTCGATTCTCGAGATCGGAGAAGATTAGAAGTCAGGTCTCAGCTCGAGATCCTGCACTTTTACAGGCGCTTAGTCCCCGTGAAAATCGAAAGCCAACCTTTGGCTGGATAGCTCTTTGAAAAGCTGGAAAAGCATCCGAGAATTCTTTGAGAATTGCTCAGAAATAGTGAGCGTGCCATACCTCACTGCTAATTGCCTACCTTGGTATTTCACATAACTCTTTGGTAGTTATTTCGATTATTTTAGCGTTAGAATACCTCAAATTTCTATTTCCGGCCATCGGACTTTGAACTCACCCTGAGTTGAACTTTTGACTGAACTTCATCAGTTTCCCTAATCGATTGCTAATCGAATACTTACGAGTAGACTCACACCGATAACTGCGATTGAATCCAGTTATGAACTTTTGACTTTTAACTCTCGATATCTCATCCGGAGTTAGGCAGATTATTTGAATGTTTTTCATCTCTGTAAATTTTCTTGTAAAAAGTTCATTAATCCAGAAACTTAATTAAAATTAATGTACTGTATTGCTGTGTCTTGTGATATCTGATCGGACCTCAGTTTCACTGGGCTAAGACCTTACAACGCAAATGCTGGTATCTCTTTACAAAACGGAATGTTCGAGGAGATTATTGGTAATCCCAATGCAAACCTGGTCGTCTATAATATGAAATAATTTGTCCAAGCCAGTTTACTCCACCAGCATATTCCTCTCATCCAATTCAGTGGATAAACGCAAAGGCTGGTGTCTCTTTACACAATGGAATGTTCAAGGAAATAATTGGTAATCCGAATGCAGATTTGTTTATTTGTAATCTGGATTAATTGGTTCAAATTTGCAACCAGATATAATCGAATGTGCGTAGTAGCTCGAATAAAATTATTTGAACTAATGTGCGCATATTTATAGGCCAGTATTTCTCGTAAAAACAAAAGGGAAATAAGGTTAAACGCTTGTAAGTTTCTTTATTTCTATGAAATTCTAATTAAAACAAGTATCGAAGAACCAAAACATTTTTAAAAACTAATATGGGCAGTTGAGTCAAGCTATAAATAATTGTTGGAAAATTAGAATCACAATTTCCAAAATGCGCACATGAATGAATATTTAACTTTTTCATTAACAATTTGAGGAACGTAGGGGCTGCCATTATCAACTTCACGCGAAAAGATGCTTTACTACAAAACAGATGTCGAAGACACATGCTGTGGATTTATACTTAAAATTTCTAAATTAAACGACACATTTAATGCGTTATAAATAATGTAATGATATGCAACATTCTTTTAAATGAACTGGCGCCTTTGTGCCATACATCTTTACATCAATATAGACATCATAAAGTACAGAACACCATTAGTCATCACTATTAGTTATCATCTGCGAGTGAAACAATAACTGGATCATGGCAAAATTCCCTGCGGGTTTTTTTGCATTCTTAATTATTTTTGCTTACTAATACTTACGAAAATCACATCTAGACTTAAAGAATTTCATCAAATTTTTATGAATAACTGTTTTTAAATGCTATTCCTCTTTTTCAAAATTGATGTTTCATTTTATACGCAATAAATTTTCCGAATATGAATGTGGTCAAGGAAAAAAATTCGCCAAAAATAGTCAGCAGGAGAAAAAAATTGAGATACCTTGAAGTAAACCTTATATTAGTAGCAGCTAGTTAGTTAGCTATATTAACGTCCCGTTTTGAAGCAACACGAGGGCTATTTGATACCTTGAGGTAAACCTTATATTAGTTACAGCTAGTTAGTTAGCTATATTAACGTCCCGTTTTGAAGCAACACGTGGTTTATTTTGGGACGGACCTCTTAAATTTTGAACCGCGGTCAGATGACGAGGACGACGCCTGGGCTGGCACCCCCTCTCCAAACTTCCGTACCACACCAACGGGAGAACGTTTGAGCCCCTACGTATGACTTAGCGTGCAACAGGCCCAATACACGACAGATCTTCAGTGGAATCGGGTTTGGAACCTGCGACCCTCCGGTCCCGAGGTCGAGACCTTACCACTAGGCCAACGCGGCCTTTAGTTGCAACTAGAAGCTAAGATGACACTGCATTCTACGATAAATCGACACAGATGCTTCGCATAGTAATTGTTCTACGGTTTTACTAATTTATAAATGCATCATCTCATTCTCAGGGGATGAGATATTTAATGATTAGTAATACCTGCGGTGTGATAATAAATTTCAACTGAATAATCAAACCACCCGACGCGATAGAATGAAGCATTGCTGTTGTCTAACGAATCACAATCTCCTCATAATTTATTATTTTATAGACAGTGGAAGTCAGGGGTGTAGTGGAGCTGGAACGCCGTTTTGGCACTGCTTTTCTACGAGAAATATATTTTTAAAAAACGTATGAACCTCTTTAAAACAGCGCGATCTGTGTCGCCCAACTCAGAACGTCCCGCTATTGCTTAATTTACGACTACACCACTGGTGGAAATCCAGTTTTAACTCTTTACCGACGGGGTAAGACATTGTTTATATTTTTCAGCATCGAATCTACCGTTTTATAAATATAGTTGGGTTCTTTACTCACTTGTGAAATTTTTCCATCATCCGTACTAATCACCAATTTCGTTTTTTAATTCTTGTTAATCCTCAAATATAGCCAAACATTCGGCACCGTCTTCCTTAGTCATTAAAACTTTGAACGGCAAAAATATTTCAGCTGAATGCTTTGAAAACGGCCTCTCTGTAGCTAAATGGTGAACGCAAATGTTTCGGAGCCGGTTTTCGGGTAATAAACAGAGAGCGACTTTCTACGCCGGAGCCGGTTTAAGAGAAATAATCGGAGAACGACTTTCTGCGACGGAGCCGGTTTTAGAATAGTCATCAGAGAGCGACTTTCTACGTTTCAGCCGGTTGATGGGTTAATTAAAAATTACCTAAGCGCCCGAAACCGCCCAAGCCGTGATTATAGGTTTAAGGTACGAACATGAATGACGTAACAGGTGTTTCTACGTGTCTTAGAGCAATAAAAAAAGTTATATGAAATGAACAACTTTTGTTTTAGTTACAGAGGTTGTTGGCAATTGGCGTTGAAACCAAAGTTTGACTTAAGTATATCATTTAGTTTTAAATACATGAAGATCATATTCAGGGAAATTTTACTGGGTGTAATATTATGCGAAAAGATACGAACGTATCCCCAAACATATGCTTAAACTCCATTATCACAAGGACGATTATCGCAAGATATTGTACGATATCCTCACGATGTTATTCGATATTCCGAATACCGCACAATATCGTGAGGATATCGCAGCAATATTGTACGGCATCTTGTGCTAAAAGGGAAAGTATTGGTAAATCACCATTCATTTCGGCGGTAAAAAACTAGCTTCGGAAAGCAAAGACTAGGGACGGGAAAAACCTACCGGTTTCAACCGAAAACTGGTGTTTTTGTTTCGGTTAACCGGCTCTTTTCGGTTATTTTTTGTCCCGGTAATAACCGGTAATTTTTAAAAAAATCCAATAACCGGGTAAACAAACCGGATCGGAAAATAAGCTCACTTGTAGGTTCGATTAGACTAAAATTTACTAAGTTATGAAGCTTTGAATTTCATCATCTTAGACCAATCAACGATAACCGCTTCCTGGAGGTGTCTGTTGGTTGCGGATTACTGAAAAAGTCTTTATGAACTGATAAATATTGGCCAATGGATTGATTTCTTGTGAAAAAAATATTAATAAAAAAGTTATCTAGGAACGGCTTTTATTTTTTTATAAAAAAATAAACCCCGAAAACCAGTTATTTTGAGCGGTTATAACCGCCAGGTTAAACCGGAGGTGAAAAAAAACTGAATAACCGAAAACCGGTTATTTTCGCAATAGCCTCCGGAGGTGAAAAAAAACTGAATAACCGAAAACCGGTTATTTTCGCAATAGCCCCGGAGGTGAAAAAAAACTCTGAATAACCGAAAACCGGTTATTTTCGCAATAGCCTCTGGAGGTGAAAAAAACTGAATAACCGAAAACCGGTTATTTTCGCAATAGCCTCCGGAGGTGATAAAAATCTGGATAACCGAAAACCGGTTATTTTTAGCGGTTATAACCGCCAGGTTAAACCGGAGGTGAAAAAAGCTGAATAACCGAAAAGCCGGCATCCCTAGCAAAAACTTCGTCCCTGTGTTAAATGCTACTCACCTCGTTATGTGCTTCCTTTAAAGTCAAAAATGGTACATCCATTTAGATCAAATCCAGGGAAAGACACCACACACGGACTTCTTTAACTCGCACCGACACATCCACATTGAAAACCGACGAAATCACCACGCGACACCGATCAAATCCGACGAAATATTTGGAAGTATCTTGCGATCATTTCGTTTCAAGAAGACAGCTGCTCGAAGCAGCAGCAGCAGGAACAGGAAACCATCGAGCCGCAGATGAAGGAGCTGGCACTTAATCACCGGCCTGCACTCTCAGATGAGGGAGAGGCACTTCCTGGTGCTCGTTTCCGCCAAAGACACAAGAAATGGAGAAAAACACTGTTGTCACGTGACGTGCGAGTGCGGAGTGGAGAGGGGGGACAGCCAGCATGGTAATAGAACAGGTGATTCTGCACAAATCCCGCCAGAACGCAGTACACAGATGCGAATACAAAGGTAGAAGTCAGTGGGACAATGCGAGTGAGTAGGTCCGTGATTCAGAAGAGATGCATTGAGGATAGAAGCGCTCAGCAAATATGCTTTTGTTATTATCGCGGGACTAAGTCTCTTTTGGTTTCATGCTTTTGTCATGGGACCCGTATATTATATGCTAGCTTCAGAGGAAGGTCGAACATGCCAGTAAATATTTGATTCATATTTTTCGAAATGTAATCTTCTCAAAAGAGAAGGAAATGTTTTATAAAAAATAGAAATAAAGACAACAATAGGAACCTGCGGTGTCTTTTTTTTAAAAAAAACCAAACAGCTCCGGCCTACCAGAAAGAATGTACGGCCATAGAAGACCTGTCGGAAAATATAAATAAGGCAATATGACACGACACACACAAACACAGCATAAAACGTTACAGACACTGGAAAAGAAAAGGGGCAACAACAAAGATAAAAAAAGTAAATCAAAACACACACACAAAAAACAAGGAAAAATAACCCAACAAATACGCCAACGAATCCCTAGTACACTTGGGGAGAACCATAAATTAATTCAATTTTGTTTGATTTTAATCACCAGATCTGGAGTCCAACATTAAAAATATGCAAAATGCTTAAAAAGAGGACCCTCCAAAGTATATCCAAATGAGTAAAATACATAATTTTCGTGCGCCACTTACTTTCATAACCCCACTGGCCATGGTGACAAACATTAATGTGTTTATGTCACGTTTATAACGTCACTGGACATCGTGGACAAACAATGCGTTCATGTCACTTTTATTACGTCACTGGCAATGGTGACAAACATTAATGCGTTTATGTCACTTTTATAACGCCACTGGCCATGGTGACAAACATTAATGCGTTTATGTCACTTTTATAACGCCACTGGTCATGGTGACAAACATTAATGCGTTTATGTCACTTTTATAACGCCACTGGCCATGGTGACAAACATTAATGCGTTCATGTTACTTTTATAAAGCCACTGGCCATGGTGACAAACATTAATGCGTTTATGTCACTTTTTTAACGCCACTGACCATGGTGACAAACATTAATGTGTTTATGTCACTTTTTAAACTCAAATACGAAGAGTGGACTTAAAAACCATGCAACGGAAGATATTTAAACAAGCTACGTCAATGATGATGGGGGTGTGGTGCGAAAAATCATATTATGACCCGGGCGCCACATACCCTCGCTACGCCACTTAGTAGCAATGGGAAAAAAAATCAATAACTCATTGCTAAAGCGATAAAATATGTAATACCTTTTCGATAAACGGAGCTTCTTGAAAGAAGCTACTCGTTGTATAACGTACATTAATAAGAAATGTCGCAGGAAGTTTGACACAGATCCAGACATGATATTTATCTCTCTTGATTTGAACCTAATTGTATAAATCTCGGCTCCGTTGAAAAACCTCAAGGATTGCATTGAAATCGTGTTCCATTTGAATAGTTGAGTATCACGTGGGTAATTGCCAGATTTCAGCACACGCCAATGCGAAATTAAATCAATACTGTTTTCATTTGTGAGGTAGTGGAAATACAGTAGAATCCCTCTAAGCCGAACTAATTGTTTCGGATTACAAAAAATTCGGATTACCCGAAATTCCGATAAAAAATAAAAATAGAACACAAAAAGATGTGTACTAAAAAAATGTAAGTTATAAGCACTCAGTACTACTATCTTTTGAATTCTTTTATTCAAAAGCGATAGAAAGAGAATATGTCTTCCCTTCTCATTAGAATAATGGATGTGCTCCTGTATGAAGTGACCTTATCTTACGGCGAATTGCATTAGTTTCTTCAATGTGTACAAAATTATGCATGCTGAAAAAGTACTTTTTGTTTTTAGTATGTATATTTAAATCTTTTCAGGTAATCTTTTCTATTACATATAATCTTCGAAAATAAAATCAGTTCGGATTAACCGGAATTTCGGATTAGCGGGGTTCTACTGTATATTGCTTCGTTACTGCTTCTGCCAATAGTAAAAGTCATGGGTGGTTCTGTTAATAGCGATAACATTCAGCATTCGAATTATGGCCAATTTGTAACACTCAAGAGCATAGATTGTCAATGCATGTTGTAATTTTTTAATGAAATTCGTCACGCCGACTACCTCTTTTTTTTGGGGGGGGCGGCCCTTGATACGAATGCATTGCAAACGAATGCCTCGGAAGCGGGAAAAAAAACGTTCGTCAAACAGAATTGAAACGGGGCGAACGGATGTTAAATCAAGGGCTAAAAAAGAATGCTAGGGAAAGAGGAAAACAAAGGAAACGAAAACTTGTAAGATGTAGTTTGTTATTTATTGCTTGGAAAAATCCCGTTAGTTGTTTCAGTAGACATTCATTTTGGAATTAAAAGTCATTTAAATAGTTTAGATGTTCGTAAAAGGTAAGATTAATACATAGAGGAGTAAGTTTGAAAATGGATAATTCGCGCAACGAAATATGTGCAGAGACATAAATAATTAGTGAAAACATTTGTGTACATTTCCAGTGATATATGCAAGTTTATTGACTAATATATAACTAAAAACTGTTAACCTCCATTATTATAACAAGTATTATTTAAAACTAAATAATTATTACAATCGATATTTAGAAGTAAAATCACATTGCCGTATTTACATTATTTATTTTACAAGAATAAATAAATTTCCATAATTGAAGAAACATTATACACATATTTATTAGCGTATTTAAAAGTAGAATTTCTTTTATTTTAATGATTTCCTACTTTTCAGTCTTTAATTTGTAATTCCTTATTATCAATATTATGGAAGTTTTAAATCAGATATTATCGAATTCGATACCAGGCGTCGCCGTCGCCATGGATACAAAATTTAATTATCAGTTAATGCATTTATTTAATTAAGTGCTGAAAATATTAATAAAGATTATTATCACTGATTCATTCACAACAGCACAGAATTTCAAAACTCCTATCCATTGGGAAGTGAGTGAAAAATCGATTACAAAATTCCTTATGGAATTTTGTTATCGAAAAGCATTCTTTACAAAAATGGAACAAGTCCAGTTAAAAAAAAACCATTCTTAAAGAAAACCATTCTTTACAAAAATGGAACAAGTCCAATTAAATAAAAGCGTGTAGAAAGTATTATTACAAGCATCATCAATAAGAGTAGAAATTTTTAAACTAAAAGTAAAAGTAAACTAAAAATAAAAATTCATAATTTTTATTTTTAGCTTATTAAATTTAAAATAACTCAATTAACAATGTTAACAAGAAAGGCCGACTAACAGAGGGATTAAATTTTAAAGTCAAAAATAATTCAAGAATAATTTTTGTATTGAAATTGACACGAAAATAGTTTGATAAACAAATATTTCTAATGTCGCCCAACATAGATCCACATCGAATTTAACCGTCACAATTTTTAACCGACAACAGCTTCTCAAAAAATCTTAGTCTTCGAAAGATTGCCTCACATCAGAGCATTGATTTTACATTCCTCATCCCTGCTTGAATTTAAACCTTCCTTAAATCAAAATTCAGCAGCGAGTCCGTCCAAAGAAGTGAACATAAAGTGCGTTCATTTCCCTGCAAAGAACCTGCTCAGGTCTTTTTTCCGAGGCAAACACATTTCTCGACGAAGAATGAACTGCCGGTCCTCTTTCTACGAGATTAAACATCTGCTCCAGACGAGTCGTTCCCCGGAAGATTTTGGCTCGTCTCCAAAACAATTTCCCTTCCATTTCATTCCCACATTCGCATGGATACCATTCAGATTCGTCTCTCCAAAAACGATTTGGCTGACAGGAGACTGTTTTTCACTTTTTGATGCACCTCGGGACCGTTTTTAATCGCGCGCATTTGTAGCAGGATATTAAAAGCCAACAAGCGACTACCAGTAAGTACGTTTAACAGCCGTAATTCATTTCCTTTTTTGCTGACAGTTTCCGAAATATATGATCCGGGCTGTCTGGCAGTTGGTGAAGGTTACTTTTCCAGAATGAACTTCTGCGAATGAAATGAATTGGATACAGAAAAAATGATTTCGGATACTTAAAGATGCGTAACGGTAAAATGCTACAACGTTCAAAAAGTCTCGGAACTTATTTTATTACGGAAGAATGAATACAGACAAGACTATTTATTTGGCGTTTCTTTCTAAGTAACTACCATGTGTAACTATGCATTTTTGCCATGGTTCCTATTAAGACACTAATGGTGATTACAAGCCTCCTCTTGACATATTCTCCGGTGCTTTCGTCGCTTCTTCTTCGGAACTTGAGAGTCGTGGCCCTTTAAGCAAATTCTTCATCCGAGGAAAAAGTCACAAGGTGCGAGATCAGGTAAAAAATTTGATTGTGAAAGTACCAGAATGTGATGCTTTGACAGATAAGTTGAGATAATAAGAAGCCTATGTGACAGTGCCTTATCGTGATAGAGAACCTACGGTTTGGCCTTCCCCGCGATGCGAGGTATGTATTTGAACTGGATAAAACCTGTTCACCTCTTGTGACTATTCGGTCACATGATTCTTTTCACTTGGTCTGCAGGCAAATGTCACAATGCCTTTACATTCAGAAAATAATGTTTAAAAAGTTTCGGAACATTTAGAACGTAGTAGTATATCTTATATAGGATAAAGACTATTTCCTTCACAAGAGAAATATAACAGCGATATGTTACCAAAAACAGCCAGCAAATATTCATTGTACTTTGTAACAAATATATCCAAATATCCTTCCGGTGGCTTAAATAGACATTATGGGGGACCCGGCAAATGATACTTATGATTGATATAGCTGATCATGATTGATTATGAATGAACTGATACTTACTATTTTATTAGTATCGTGAACAAATATACAGAACAAGAACAAAATGAACATCGATGTTCAAAAGTGATAATTTTAAAAATATAAATTACACTCTTCAGTCCTAATCGGGAGAAGAAGCAGAGGTAAAATTTTTACTACCATACATCAACTTTTATATTCGTGAATTAAGCAGTCAAAGGAAAGAAGAAGTTTATTTTCACATCTCATATCTGAAAAAAAATTGCACTCTTCAGTGCTAATCGGGAGAAGAAGCAGAGACAAAATTTTTGCTACCACACATTAACTTTTCTGTTCGTGAATTAAGCAGTAAATGGAAAGAAGAAGTTTATTTTCACATCTCATCTCAAAGTGGTGGGCAACAAGCAGAAGGTCTTTTTGTGTTTTAAATCGTGCAAAATCTTCATCGCTTGTTTCAGAAAAGCGAATGTCCCGAAAAACATATGCAACAAATAGGCGATCAGAGAATTTTGCATTCAAGGACATGGTCTTCTTTTACACTAACAACCAAAGTGTCTCAACCGAGTTATCCGCTAACCGAGCCGGTACTAGGAAATCGAACTGTGTTTTTCAATTTTTAATAAATTCAACGGATTTTTCAGGAAAGGTTGGCACTAGAGCCGATTTTTGAAGATTTTCACAATGCAAAGGCTTATGAAAGGTTGTTATCGGGAGGCGATCTTTTATAACTCAAGAAATTATTTAGAGAAAAAAATCGTGTTTCCGTTCTTAAGCATTTCAATGGCGTTGTGAGGAAATTCCTTGCATTATCCAAAAACATGGCACTAAACATTTCGCGGGGAAAATATTCTTTTGAAACAACTTTAACCCTCTGATTCCTAAGGCCATTGAAATGGAGGGACCTCAAAATACGGGAATGTCCGAGCTCCTCTATCAAAAATAAGGGAAATTCACTTTCTCCCTCAAAAACCACAATGGCAGCTGGCATTGCCCGAATTGTAAGAAAACTCCCCTCTTCCCCAAACACATCTGGGCGAGACACTCTATAACGAAGAAAGCACGCGCCGCGGGTGTGAAATCAATCGCACTTAACGAAAGGGGGTGGAAATTTCAGAGTTACCTTTGCTTGTTTCGGACGGCTATCGTCTTTTGCTTGAAGGGACGTATGGAACGGTCCCGTATCGATAGAGTTAAAGAACCATTGAGAAAACGCAGAGGTAAAAGTAAAAATCAGTAGCATTCGCGAATCCTGTAATCAAAACTAATTAATGTTTTAAAAAATACGCATAAAAAGTTCGTTAATTAATAAAAGATTTTTTTTTTAAATGCTGAGGCGTGGCGTTACTTGCGCACTCATTTTTATAATTTCAAATAAACAATTTTGGGAAAATCTTGTCTAAAGAAAAGAAGTCGTGATTTAAAATTTAGTCTCTACTAACCCTTTTGCGTTCATTGGTTTCGCAGTGAGACCACCCATTGAGCATTTTATTACTGCGCATGTGCGAAATCTAACGTAATTTTTTCTTTCATAACTTAAAAGTCAGATATTTAGGCCAACTTATATAAAAATTCCAGTTCAATACCTTTAGTAATCACAAAGGTATCGGCATTGCAAGAGCTAAATTGCTTTTGATTTCAAAGAGAAAAAAATGATGAGGGCTCTTGCACAAATTGATATTTTTTTAAAATTGAATCTTCGGAAGTAATATTGAATTTTATGAAGGTTGAATATCTTCAATACTCACGTATGCTTATAAATTAAATGCATAATTTAAATTGCATTTCGATGATAACTTATAACCCGTTACCATTCATTGGTTTCAATGTGAAACCACAAATTTCTTGAAAATAAAAAATGCTAATTTTTTTTCTTTTACATATTTATGACCATCCACATGTCTAATATTCATTTTTGAAATAAATTTAATAATTTTCCAAACGAATATTTAATGAACTTGAAAGGGTTAACCGAGTTTTGGATTATCCGAGTTGATTACGGTCCCATTCAGTTCGGATAATCCAGGTTGTACTTATAGAGTTTAAACCCGATGATAGTCCTGTAATTATCCTTTTCACAGGATAATAAAACCTTGAAAATTCCCAAGCTTCTAAAAATCTATTTTAATCCTTTCGCTTCTTTTCATAATTTCGGTTACTAAACACACCCAACGTAACCGAACCAAACTGCGAAATGCCGAATATTGGTTCCATGCCATAAAATATCGCAAAGCAATTTTCTCGACTTGTTGCTTTTTAAAAAGGAGCCCTAATCGCCCACAGACTCTCTTCAAGAAAACTTTCTCTTGCCTTACATTTATGATGAGTTTTGGTCTGAAATATTCAGAAAGCTCTTCATCAAGAGCTCTGAAATCGGGGGACAAGCTCTAATCAGTCAAGGGGTTCCGCGTTCGAGTGTTTCTTTTAGCTGATTATTAAAAGCCATGACGAAGAATTTGAAACTTTTGAGTGGCTTTTAATCAGCTTCACTCACCGAACTCATTACTCAACTATAATAAGGTCATTAGTTAGAATCAAAGCCCGCATATTTCATCAAGAAGCCGCGTTTGGCTCTTTTTCATTCTGCTGGTAGGATCCATTCTTTCCTCGAAGGTAACTGGCGGTTTTGGCAGGAGACGTTTGTTTGGGTTTAACTTAACATGTAAGGTATTTTAAAAAGTGTTTATCGCTTGAGAAATTGCAGGGTGTTTCAAAAATTCAGATCAACTTGGAAAATCAATAACTCGCAGAAGAATGAAGACAGATTGATGCGATTTACGTAGAATGGATGGAAATGAAGACGGATTATTCTTGTCACCAAACCAGAATTTCTTTTTCTCATAGTTTCCAGTTTATACCACCAGATGGCTCTGCAGTGGTTGGAGTAATATTTTGCGTATGATAAGAAATTTGTTAGAATAAAGGCTTACAAATATTCAATGTATCATTCTCCTTTTAGGAGTTTAGCTGTCCGACAAAGAGCTACATTTTTTGAAGCAGTAAGCGCCATTTCTATGATTTAAATGCTTCTTCTCCTAATATAATGTCCCTATTACTTGCAGAATGTGACATAGCCATTTGAAAAATGCTTTCGTCAAATTTTAGAAGTTTAGCTGTCCGACAAAGAACTACATTTTTTGCAGCAGTAAGCGCCATTTATATGATTTAAATACTTCTTTTCCTAGTATAATGTCCCTATTACTTGCACAATGTGATATAGCCATTTGAAAAACGCTTTCGTCAAATTTTAGAAGCTTAGCTGTCCGACAAAGAGCTACATTTTTTGCAGCAGTAAGCGCAATTTCTGATGATTTAAATGCTTCTTTTCCTAGTATAATGTCCCTATTACTTGCACAATGTGATATAGCCATTTGAAAAACGCTTTCGTCAAATTTTAGAAGAATCAATCCAGCGCTCATTGGTGTTATTGAGTACCACTGGCCGTGAGCAAGATCTTAGTCAGATTTATATATAGCTAAGGATACTGCAGTTATATCCACCAGATGTCACCCATCATATGCTTTGACGTTTCATCCACGTGACCATTTCTCTTCTGTTCTCAGCGGTCATTGTAAAAACTTAGTTAGGCGCAGTGCTTAAGAGCGAAACTGATTTGTTTTGGAATACAAAAGGTGAAATCGCCTCTAATTGCATAAATCTTACTTTTCTTAAATGTTTGTACCCAGTCTCAATGTTTGCTTCAAATCCTTAATTTAGAGGGTCAGACATTTCTTCAAACTCAAAACTTTTGATTTTAGCAAGAAAATATATATATATATATATATATATATATATATATATATATATATAACTTGTCCTTTTCGGAACAATTTAAGAAACATTCCGTTAAAAATTCCCCATAATTATGTTATGAGAAGGGGAGAAAATGTCAGCTCTTCAATATAAACATTAGATACGGCCGTATCTTTAGTTTATTCAGTTCGTCAACGTAGTTTGATTAGGATTTTTACTCAGAATATATTAAGTGGAGGAAAGAATTACTCGTTTAAATTATAATGCACAAAAGGCGGTCAAAATATATGAATTTCAGTATGCAGCGTTTACTTGATTAAATCCAGCATATGGGATAGAATCAAGACCATATTTAGAAGATAAATTACATACATATAGAAACCAAGCATAAATTTATATAGACCAAACATGAGGAAACCAATTAAAGAATTTGAGTAGCTAAAAAAGCCAAAAGTAATAAGTCCATTTTTTATAATCTTCCTGTTTTCGTAGAATTTTCATGGAATTAATAACTTATTTTAATTATTAAAAGATTCGATCTTTTGCTTGTGGAACTCCATTACACTTTATTAAATTAATAAACCAAAGTTAAAAAAAAAAAAAATATTGTAATTAAAAACATAGATCTTTCTTGATTTTTTTTCTGGGCTTATCCGCATTGTCTGTTCAAACCTATCATTCCCCAAGTGGAGAGGAAAGGGCAGCGTTTTAGGTCCGACCAACAGCTGAGTCGCTCAAAAGTAAAGCGGATAAATCCATTTTATGATGTCTTCCTGTTTTTCGTAATTTTAGTAAACAACATTATTTTAGTTATTAAAAGATTCACTCTTTACTTCATTGGGAGACCTCGTATACTTTGACTAATGAGAATTAATAAATAAAGAATTTAAAAGGGTGTAAAACATGAATCTTCTTGAGTTTTTTTTTTTTCTGGACTTATCCGCATTGAAACTCTGAACGTACACATTTAGTGCAGGAAGGGCAGTCGTTTAAATTGAATGCACAAAGAGATGAAGTAAAATGGGAATTTAGATTGATTTCCGTATTCAAGCAGTTTATTCAGTTCTTCAATTAGTTAGAATGGGACCAAGCTGCTTAACCCTGATCGGCTGTAACCCATTCATGAAGTATTCTAAAATTTCGAGAACTAGAGTTTACAGGGAAAAAACAAGTCAAAAGTGAAACAAGGATGGATTAAGATTTCTAAATTTCACATATTTCAGATACGTTAGGAACTTATTTGACATTTATCTCTGAACACAATTCCTTAAAGAGAAGAGAACAAATTTACTCTCCCATAAGCTGAAACGTGAA
>BGPR01000454.1:535142-564014 GCA_013235015.1 Araneus ventricosus
ACAACTGCTGGATGCATGCAGAGAACACGGGTTCGGTATTGATTAAAGAATGACTAATGCACTCAGACGGAAAGAGAATTAATGCGGTGATGCTTCATTAATTTGTGAACCGATGTTTTAAGGTATCCGAACACGTTCGGAGCAATTTTTTTAAAAAATGTTATATAGAAAGACCATAATATGTTTTTTAGATTTGAAATTTATAAAGATTAATAATAGAGTATTATTTTTGAGTATAAATTATTATGAATTTGTGCTGTTTTTTAGGGAAAATTTTCAAAAACTTCAAACATGCTAGAGGTTAAACTTTTGTAATAATTCAAATAACACTAGTACTAAAATAAACTACACACCATTGACTAGTGCTTATACAAGAATCTTAACATTCTTTAGATAAATAAAAATTTTAGAGCTAATCAAACAATCATTATAAGATTTTCAGCAAATTTTATATGTCATTTTTCAAATAAAAGACCTTAATTTAAAACATATTGTTACAATATACATTATTCTAGTACATTCACTAGAGAAACATTTGAAGAAAGTGTTCACAAACTTTCAGAGCAATCGAATGATAATATCTTGAGTCATCATGTTTGAAGTGTGAAAATTATACATAAAATCTAGTTTTGAGAAAAATCAAATTTTAGTTTTGAGACGCGCTTAAATTAAATATCTAAACTTTAAAAAAAATTCCTAAAAATATAATAACATCGTATTAACTTGAAAAAATGCAGTTTAAAAGAATTTTTGGCAGGATTCTGTCCTTTAAATGAAAACTTCCGGTTAATTAAACGCCCATTTCCGGTTTTCGGTTTGTTATAAAACAATTAATATCTCATCTTCTAATTAACGTACCGACAGAAGTAAATATGTTTTAGAAAGGTAAATGAAGAACTATCCAAAGCATCAAAAATAAAAAAAATGGGAAGTTTGGCAGAAAATCGACTTTTCAACGTGTTCGAATACCTTAAAAGGTTTGAAACAATAACAATAAAGTATTGCCTCGAAGTTTTTAGACCATGAATGATCGTTGGATGCATGTGTGATGAATGGAACGGAAAAAATGAAAAGGAAATTAATTTTTTTCTCTCTGGTAATATGCTTTTTATTTCTCTTATATAAAGTTATAAGGGAGCCTGGGGTAAAACCGGATATACCCTTGATTCTGGCGCTATTAGTTTTCCATTTTAGCGGACAGATTCTGAATTACATTCCACTAGTCAAGAAGAAGGAACAGTCATAGTGGGGTATTGTTGCTGTGGAATTCACTGCCTGTGAATGTTCTTTTGTTTTTAAAATTATCCTTATTCAATAATCATTACAGTTATAAAAACTATATTTAGTTAGCCATGATGAAAATCAATGGAGGAAAGTGGGGTAAAACCGGGTACCGAAGACTAGAAGGCCTGTTGGAGCTAAACTATTCGACAGAGAGCTTCTCAAATTTTATTAAAATATTCATTGTTTATCGGAATAGAAAATACGAGTGTCATCCAGAAAATAAAGACCGCTTAATTATACAAAATGAAAAACACAATATTTATAGGAAAAATTATTCTGTTATTATTCTGTTGCATACCGGAAGCTTCCTTCGCTTTCTACATAATCATCTCCTACATTTAAACATTTGTCGCATTTGTCGACGAGCTGCAGAATTCCCATGTCATACTCTTCTGTCGCCAATTCATTAAGCCAGGTGGTCACTGCATTCTCCAACTCTTCATCATTTCCGAAACGTTTACCGCCCAGAAACTCTTTCAGCTTAAGGTAAAGATGGAAATCGCTAGGAGCAACGTCCGGACTGTAGGGTGGATGACCAAAAAGAGGAGTGAACTGCGCGGCGGAAATGCGCGAGCAGTTTTTCGTTTGAATGTAGTGACTACCTGGCTTAATGAACCGGCGGCAGAAGAGTACGACATGGGAATTCTGCAGCTCGTGGACAAATAAGACAAACGTTTAAATGTAGGAGGTGATTATGTAGAGAAGTGAAGGAAGCTTCCGGTATGCAAAAGAATTGTTTTTTCCAAAAAATATTGTGTTTTTCATTTTGTATAACTAAACGATCTTTATTCTTTGGATGACACTCGTATCTTTCAGGAAAAGTGATAGTTTTACTACTTTTTTCACCAATGATATTTTTATAAAAAGAAGTCATGCTACCCAAAACTGGGTACACATGTGAACTTTATGGGAAATTAGGAAAACTCGAGTTTTAGTGGAAAAGTTGCAATCATTTTTATTTTGTATGACAAATTAAGAATATTAATTACAAAATTCAAATGTAAAACTGTTGTCTTCTTCCTCCGCGCCACTGCAGCTTTCGTGGCCACAGCTAAGACAGTTTTTACATTGGATTAACCATTCTTCTTTATTTAAATGAGAAAATACATCATTAAGATATAAACTATCCACATCTGATGTGTTTATATCGTCTTAATCGGAGGAATCATGAATATTGATTGTCCCGGTCTTACGCCACTTGGAGTACCCGGTTTTACCCCGAGTGCAGGGGTTATAAGAAACGAATACAACTTCGCAATTATTGGAGTAGATCCTTATTGTTGGATAGGGTATAAATCCTTAGTAAACGTATAATAAGCTGGACTAAATATAGTTTTTATAACTGTAAAGATCTTTTGGTAAGGACGGTTTAAAATCAAACGAACATTAGAGAGTTGACGTCTTAAAACAAATAAACTTTCACAGATGCAGTGAATTCAACAGCTGTAACGCGCCACTTTGACTGTTCCTTTTTCTTGACTAGTAAAGTGTAATTCAGTATCTGTTCGCTAGAAAGAAGAACTAATAGGACCAGAATCAAGGGTACCTGTTTTACCCCACTCTCCCGTATAAAAAAATAGAGGGGAGAGCCTTCCCATTGGCTTTCACTTCCTTTGCAACGACATATTTAAAAACCCAGAACGGCATTCTGTGCTTGAATTGTTTCTGCAACGAATTTGGAAGAGGAAAGAAGTAGGAACAACTATCAGTTTGGTTCTCGTTGATTTTTGTTGAAAGGGCAACCGAAAGAAATTGAAAATATAAACCAAAGAAAAATTTTTCTAAATTAAACATGAAAAAAGAGAATAATCATACTAAATAAAAACCTATAATAGTACATATAGATTAGTAAAAAGCAAAGTAATCGTTGAAATTAATTTCAAAATTTCACCTTTTATCCATAATTTTCTTTTGAGGTATACAGTGGAGTCTCCCTATAACGAAATCGCTTGGTTCCAATTGAAAAATTCGTTATAGAGAAAATTTCGTTATACGGAGATTAGAGATTTTTGCAGTTATTTGAGTAAATGCTCCAAACTTTTCAATAGGTGCGATAAGTTCAAATGTATTTAATTATGATTTTCACTTAAAAATGAAGTAATATATATTATAAATTTGTTAAAATTACACTAATTTTTATTTTATAAATAAAATGCTCAAAAGTGAAGACAATTCACCAATTTAGAGAATATGTACTAGTTTGTACTTACGTTTATTTTACTCGAAAAATTCCGTTATTTTACATTGCTTTGCATTTCGTGATGTTAAATTTTCAGAAAAATTTTAACATTTTAAGAGTGGGTGGTTCCAGAAACAGGCACGTGTGAGCGAATTGGTTGCACAGAAACTATCAACTTTCTTCAAAAATGACAAAAATCGAAAATATAAAACTCTGAAAAAATTCGTTACAGGGAGACAACCACTTCGTTATATGGAGAATATTTTGAATGTTATTTAACATTCCGATTAAAAATTTCGTTGTAGAGAGACTTCGTTGTAGGGAGACTCTACTGTATATCTTAACACAAATGTTCTTATATGTGTACCTCACACTTAAACTGTTATTGAAGTATCTAACCAGGATTAACTGAAATGTAAGCAAAGTAGTCTTGGGAAGATAAAATGGGATATATATCGGCCAATGTTTTTACCAAAGTTCTAAAATTTACTCTCGCTAACCGCACGTTGTTGCTTTTTGTATCGTGTTTCGTTAGACTTTATTACCCACGATAATTTACGACATTCCCTAAAGTCACTATAAATTTCCCCAACATTTTTTTCTCAAACCACGGAAGACGATTTTAATCTCTCGACTTCCCGTCTTCGCCCCCCGCAGTGAATTCATTAAAATCACCGGTTGCAGTTAAGCCAAAACGGATGGGGCAGTATAAGTAGTTACAGTTAACAAATGCACCGTAACATAAAATTGTATATTACTTTTTCATTTGCTTTATCTTTTTAAAGAACATTTCTGGTCGATATTTTTTATTCTCTTTTGGAAAACATAAATCATTCATTTAACCACTAAACAAAATCCTACCGCCATTTTTTCTCTGTTATTAATAAAAGAGCTTCAGTAAGCCACCGGCCAATGATAAACGGCTTTCCGGACATCCTATAGTTAATCTTTTAAGACGGCCGCCAAGATCTCTTCTCTGTAACCGAAAAGTTTCATCTCATTTTTGATGTATTAATACGGAGTGAATAATGATGGTGCATTAATGTTCGATGCTAAATCTTGTAATAAAGAGTTCATCTACGATGCAGAAAGCCAGATTGTTTTTCTTCGATTCTGTACATAAAGAAAATATTTCTTTCCGACGAAGAATAAAGAAGTGAACAGAATTGTAATCTAAATCGTCTTTCCTACAGATAATTCATTTTGATATTGTTTTGTAATTTCTTTATGACATCGAAGGCTGGCCAAGTATGTAGACTTCATTAATCTCGAAGATTCGACCGTCTTCATCAAGTATTCGTTCAGTGCTTTCATTATAAGGATTATTATTACAAAATATTGTTTTGATCGAAGTGTTATTCTTTATTAAAGGGTCACTAAGACTTATCAGAAGTTTCTCTGTGCTCTTCAAAATACTTGTTTAGCTTTTTCCTTCTTTTTAATAGACGAAGTACAGTGGAATTTCCCTATAACGAAATCGCTGGGTTTCAGTTGAAAAATTCACTATAGAGAAAATTTCGTTATACGGAGATTAGAGATTTTTGCAGTTATTTAAGTAAATGTTACAAACCTTTTAGTATGTGCGATAAGTTCAAAAATATTTAATTATGGCTTTCAATTAAAGATGAAGTAGTATTTATTACAAATTTGTTAAAATTATACTAATTTTTATCGTATAAATAAAATGCTCAAAAGTGAGGACAATTCACCAATTTAGAGAATAATATGTACTAGTACGGATAAACATAAAATGCGTATTGTCACATCCGTTTGCTGTTTCCACCCCGATTCTTGGAATCTTGACCCGTAGAAATGTTGTTCTCTCTGTAGAAACCCAGGTCCCCACAACTGCATTACCCTTCACATAGCATTCTATTGTGTGTTATCGCTGGAATGAACAATGCGAGTGGTTGCACGTGTGAGCAATTTGTTTGCACAGAAATTAGCAACTTTCTTCAAAAATGACAAAAATCGAAAAGATAAACCTCTGAAAAAATTCGTTATAGGGAGACAACCACTTCGTTATATGGAGAATATTTTGAATGTTATTTAACATTCCGATTAAAAATTTCGTTATAGGGAGAAATTCGTTGTAGGGAGACTCTACTGTATATAAAGATAAAATATTGTTACGATTCTGTAATACCGTTTCCCTACCATGTTAGTCTTATTGATAAAAATAGAGTTTTGACGAGATTCTTTGGATGCTAAGGCAATGACCCCAGGCCTTGGCGACAGAATGAAGGTTCTGGAAAATACAAGAATTATGGCCCTATCTCTCTTAGGACCGGAGGTATGGGGATTCTTCCAGAAATTCCATGTGACATCACGTCACAAAATTCGATGACTCTTCACCTTATGGTATCGGTGAATCTCCATGTTTCAGACCTCCCAGAGCCCGTAAAACACATTTTTGGAAATGTGTATTGAGCGTGATTACTGAGAAGTGCTAGAAAGATGAAATTTGGTATGTTGGATTGACAATAAAATTGCGGAATTTTATCAAATTACTAGCAGTACGTGCACGGCGTTGCCCGTGGAATCAGGACTTCAACAAAATGAAAAAAAAAAAAAAACGCCCACAATGACATGAAAAAGTTTTGAAAACAAAATCAAAACAAAAGATACACATTATCGATTTTCCCGCTTATTTTTTTTCGCGATAATGGCATTTTATTTGTAGAGAAGTTTATCCAAAACAATATTAAAAAATTTGCAACGTAAAAATTATTATACTGCAAGTAAACTATACGAGATTAATAAATACGTTAAGATACTGCCGAAAATAATAATCAGTCATTCAATTCAAGGTTATGACGTCACTTCCTCTTCAACCAATCAAATAGCCAGCTGCGTTCCGGAAAAGTGTCGCGGGAGAAAACTCGCTCCATAAAAATAACTTTCATCGGCCCAGGAAAAAATTAATTGAAAAAAACGGGATGAGATATTTTAACCATTCTTATTTTAAATCCGACAGAACCGTTCTAGTTATAAGCTGAAAAAAATTGAAAATAATAGTGTTATTAGAAAGTCGGATGTAACAAATTTAAAAACAAAAATAACATTTCGACTGCAAAACTGGCTATTTTTAAAAAATTTCTCAAAATTCAGTGAATTACGTTAGAAATTCAAAACTAACTTCATTAGAACGGAAATCGCGTGCTCTTTCCGGTGGTGTATCTATTTTTCTCGTACAGTTATCCGAAACAATTCTATTGAGAAATTAGTGCGAAAAATCACCCAAAACATTAAATAAAAATATTTTCTAGATTAAATTTTAAAATTTCGGCTTCGAGGTGCATTTAGTCACAATTACGACTACCTGTGTGCCAAATTTCATGGCTAGATAGATTCGTCTGGACATTGCAGGGAGGCACACGCGCGCACACACACACATAGAGAGAGACATTGCCTTTTATAAGTATTGATTAACAAAATCCGTAACGGGAAGTCCATCTGTCGGTTGGCATTCATGTAAACAAGGCAACGCGTTGTTTTGAAAATCATTATTTATATTTAAAATCCTAAACAATGCTTAGAATTTAGAAGATACATCCCCCGCATATTCTTGGGAGAGAAAAAGAGTGAAGGAATAGTATTATAGAGCTTTTATCTTTTAAGAGCAGAAATAGAATTAAAACGTATATTCTAATACAAATCCAGAGTTTTTTCAAAAACTTGATTTTTATCACGATAAAACTTGACAAGTACACTTTCATTTCCTCCTCCCCATTTCCGTTTTTCAGGCATTCCATCACAATGGAATGCAAATCTTTGCATGCTAGAACAAAAGAACTCATGAAAAAACATGCAGAAGCGAAATAGAAATAACAGGGAAAGAAAAACACAAAAACTACACCGAAAATAGGTTCCAAGCATATGCAGAAAAATGTTTTATTCACTCCAATTCAAAAAAGATGCGCATTTGTTTCTGCAGTGAAAGCCAGATAAACACTTTGCATTGTTGGATGAGACAAAGGATTTCTGCATGCATTGTTATGGTAATAACTTTGGAGGAAGGAACGTGCGTTCCACACGCAGTTTCGCACTGGTTGCTGGGAAACTTTTTCTTCCAATCGGTGGTAGGGAATGAAGAGAGATACCTCAGGATGTCATGAAGATTTTATACGCAATGAATAGGGTCTAATTAGAGTGAACAACGATTTCAGGCAGAACAACAATGTCTAACTTAAATGACATAAAAATTGAAAGATATAAATACCGAATAAGGGAAGATTTAATTGTGAAAGAGTTAAAAATACAAAAATAATAACAAATAGAGAGGAGGAATAAGAATCTGGATGACGTCATCAGATGCCTTCATCCATGCACATTCAAAACCAGAATAGGTTTTCTGTAGAGGAAAAAGATTTTAAGGTCTAGATTTAATTTGAATTTTCCTCTAAGGCCTGAACCCATTCCGGAACAAATTGGAAATAAAAACATTTATCCACAAAGAGATATGGATCCAGGAAACGATGTTTCGTTTTGGAAGAATTAGATACGAAAATAAACCCCAAAATGTGCCGTATTAGCCGAATAAATGTCACAAACCAGGAAACGAAACAAGGAAGAATTAGAGACGAACATAAACCTCAAAATGTGCCGTATTAGCCCGAATAAATATCACAAACCAAGAAATAAAAGTTAAATGCGAAAATAATAAGGTTAAGATGACTTGCCGAAATTTACACTTTCCAAAAAAACGCAAAAATGCTCGTAATAGAAACGTGGTTAGAGCTACAACAACACAGACAATACTAATGTAATGGCGGCTCAATAGGAAACGTTTCGCATCGTTCCTACTAAGTTACAGCGCTTAATGGAAGATAGGCCGACCTATTTCATATTTGTACCTCTATTCCATATTTGGAATAGGAAACGTTTCGTATTGTTTCTACTAAGTTACAGCACTTAATAGAGGATAAGTCGACCTATTCCATATTTGTACCTCTATTTCATATTCGGAATAGGAAACGTTTCGTATTGTTTCTACTAAGTTGCAGCACTTAATGGAGGATAAGCCGACCTATTCCATATTTGTACCTCTATTCCATATTTGTCATCCTACCTCTACCTATATTTGAGAACAAACAGCAATTTAGATAAAACTGCTCGAGCAACCAACAATCCAAGCGACTTTTTGAACGCAAAGGCAAGCACGGAACGCGAAGTGAATCGGCAGACCCACTTTATGTCATTCGTCGAGACACGCATCTCCATATTGGAATTCATCATGCGGCATGACATTAGGGCACGCATTAACTCTGCTGTCGGCGGCAATCGATGACGATTATGCTGATGACCCCCTCGAATCGATGGAGCGGCTCGCTTCATTTCCTATAATTACAATAGCACTTTTGTCGGAATCGCACCCCGTTCCACGGGCCGAACGAAATTTAAATTGTAAATTTTTCCACAGAACCGCCCACTCGCCACGCGACAGGCCCTTCACCCCTTTTGGCCGAGAATTATCGACTTTTCACGAAGAATCCAGTTTTGCGGGAGGAATCTTCGCAGTAAAATCAGTTCCGGAACAGATGTATCTGCTTGCATATTTTTTTCCTGCCAATAACGAGAAATGAATGAGAAAACCAGAAACTTGCATTATTCGTTCGGTGTTTTCAAGTGATTCTTCTTATTCTGTGAACCACATCGAAATTCATGCTTAAGTCTATACTGTACAGCACCAGAAAGGAAACATGTGATAGATAACAAAACTGTTTAAAAGGGGACATACGACTGTTAAACCTCGAAAATTTTCGATTTTATGAAAAAAAAATATTATTCCCATGTTTTTTCTGAACAATAAAAAACAACCCTCGTTAAAAAATTTCCCATAATTATGAGAGTTTTGAAGGCAAATGTATCAGCTCTTCAACGTAAACATTGAATATGGCCATATCTTTAAAGAGCTATATCTCAAAATGTGTTTTTTTGATATTGCGCGCACGATATCTCAAGAGCTATTTAATATTTTTTCATAAAATGTTTACTGAATATGTATTGTGCTATGTTCTACAAATTGAACCACATTTTTGTACAAATTTCTCCAAACAATTCTTTTTGGGGGGATTTCGAAAAGTTTTACACTTTAACAACCTTTAACATTTTTATTTTAAATTGGTATATAAAATAGAAATTAAATTTAAATGTTAATAAGTTGAGGTTCAGTTTCTTAAACGGACTGTTTGGATTATTTAGATACCCAAACATTGTGTTTAGATAAATATTTTATCCGTAATCAGGCGCGCAAAGTGACTATCTCATTTTTTCTCCAAAAATTATACCCATATTTAGTACTCTCTCAAATAAATACAAACCAATATGAAGGTTTGAAAATACGTGTACTATAATAGAAAGAACATATATTTTTCTAGAAAAAAAGTGAGTTTGTGAATTGCATTGTTTCAGAGATATAATGTATCGAATTTGACAGATTTCCACCATTTTTCGAGGTTTAAGAGCCGTATGTCCCCTTAAATGGAAACAAATATTTTGTTTCAACTTTCTTGTCACTATACATATTCTTTCACATATATCTAATAACGGAAACAAAACCACATACTTGAAATTTTCAATTAATACTTAAATTGGTCGGTTGAATTTGATGAAATATTAAAATACATCTTTATTATTTTTAAATGGTTTTTGGAAATTTCTGTACGTTTTATTAAAAAAATTGAATTTTTTAACTTTATATGCAGAATGGGTAATTTTGTTGCAATTTACTCCATATTTTAAGTATTATTCTAATTATTTCACATGTGTATTTTGATTTGATGACGCAACTCGATTTGATGCTATTAGATGTATCTTGATTTTTGAGTTTTGTTTTTTTGCATTTCTATTTTTATAGTATCGCCTTTTGTATATTGCTTGATACAATAATAATCAAGTGTTTGCAAGTGCACTTATAAATTCAAATTTCTTGCAGTCTGAATAAATACTTTACACCCTCTGGGTATTGAGATTCGATTTCGGTAAGTAAAGAAATTTAGAAGAAAAATGTGTTACGTAGCTGTGGATGACTATTTCTAAAAGACCACGATTTCAATGGTCATAGCTTAGACGAAAAGGACTTTGTGGACACTTTTTTGGAGAGCTTTTCAATTAAAATCTCCCCCATTATTAAGAAAAGGAAACAAATATCTACACCGACATGTTCATCTGCTATTTGTCTTTCTGACGCTAAGGAAAAAAATATGGTACTGGCCCTTATTTATTAATGCTCTTAAAACAGCCTTTGTTGCTTCATGGAAGCTCAATCAGCTAATTAGTAATAATAGTATGAGTTTGCTTGATTTTCGAAGACGCATAACAGTTGCCTACTTGCGACTTTCTATTCCAAGGAATCCATCTTGAAGATAACTAGGTGTTCAACAATCTAATGAAGATTTTCAAAAGCTTAAAAATGAACATGTTATTGTAAAAAACCCAGAAAACCTACAAAGAAGATGCCAGCTGAAACTCTGCGCAGCAAAACCAACAACTATCTGCAAAAAACGTAACGTTGGACTATGCTTAAACTTCCAGCGGGCGCGCCTGCGCAAATTTTACGACAAACTGGATTTTTCATACCCTGTTCTCACATTCGGAGTCAAAACTGTTTGAAGGTCATTGCAATTCCTTCACGCGACCCCTCGTTTTAGGATTAAATGGGTTTCTCCGAGTTTAATAGTGATTTCAGACTCTTTTATGCTTCTGTCGTAAATTTTACGCCGCGCGCCCACTCGTGTAATTTCAGAATTTTTTCACGTCTTAACGTTTCACTTTGGTAATTCTATACCCAGTGCGCATAACGACGATTTAAAAATTCATTTTATATTGTCAAAAATATATAATATGTAATAAGCCTGCCAATAAACAACCAATCCGAAGAATTTTCTTGAAGAACTAAGCCCTCAATTTTATGAAAAAACCCCTCACTACTTGAGCCCAAAAAATCTGATCATCGCCATATGACATTACCATGTCTTTAAGTCTAAATTATACATCACAACCTGAGCTGTTTTAAAAGCTGTAAACATTTCGATTTAAAAGCACCACACATATTAAAAATAAATAATATGTTTTCTCCCCTTCAACCAAAGTAAGAACTTGTGGCGTAGTGAGAACTGTATCAAATTAGAGCCCGATCTACTTCTTCGAACCCGATTAAGATCTTCGAACTTCTATTGTAATTTGCATTTTTAGTTGTTCTGTTTTGTCTTAGTTCTGTTCTACGATATGGCAACAGTCTTTTGCTATTGATATATATTGTTGTGTTTTGTGAAATAAATTGCCTTAAACCTTTCATATACTTTCTTTTATTGCGTTATCTTTTATTTTAGCAAAGCGTTAGAGTTTAGCGTTTTGTAATATGTTTATGGTCGGAGGATATACTACTAATTGGAGTCAGGAAACTTCTACATTCATCCACGGCCATAAACTAATGGCAGTGGATTGTTCCATTGTCCTATTTTTAGGATAGCTTGAACCGACTAAACTAATAAAAGTTTCTGAAGTTTTTTGATTTTATGTGTATACCTAGGCTTAGAGAAACACGTATTTATGATTAAAAAAATATATATTAATTTTTTAATGCCTAGTACAATATGGGCTAACGAAGATTTTATAATATTCATTTAAAGAAAGTTTTCTGTATGGGATCTAGGCGCAGATCCTTTTCTTTCACTATTTAAAATCCTTTGTATTTTTTGAGCAAAATTTTTTTGTTCATTTGACCGAAACTCTCCTTACGAGGAACTGTCCCTCATAACAAAAATGAAATTCCTTCTTCCCCATTTCTTATGTACAGATAAAATCTACTAAATCTATACTAATCTATAAATTCAATAACTCTGATGTGGTGGTGAAAGATTCTTATTGAATCAGCTTGAACTCACTCCGTTTCCCGAAAGTATATTAGATGTAAAAGGATCCGAGACAGTTATATAAGAAACGAGGATCTTTCCCGAAAGTGATAAGTATACAGGAATAAGAATTTATGTCGATTCAGGTTTAAGTATATAAAACATAAAGTAATCTAAACATATGCAGATGCATGGGCGTTGCATTTGCAATTTCGAAAAATGTTATCTCTTTACGATGCTTTCAAAATTTCATAAAAATGTCGAAAGAAGCAATTCAATTATGCGAAGTATTTCGTTTGATATAAACATTTCATCAAAATGAGACGAATTTCCATATCGGTCTGATATTATTATTGCCTCTAACTCTTTCCAATCCGCTCTTCCACTGTAGAAGTATTCTGTGCGTCCCTATTCTGTACTACCTAAAAAGCATACGTTTGTCCTTTTTAAAATTCCCCCACTCGAGGTAAGAGCGTTTTCTTTTTGTGAATGTCTGATGAGAAGAGCCATCAATAAAAAATATGAAAGATTGCACCTATAAGAGCTTTGTACTTTCTCCCACTCGAGATGAGAACATGGGCCATTTCTTTTTGTGAATGTCTGATTAGAAGAGTCATCAATAAAAAATATGAACAATTGCACCTATAAGAACTTTGTACTAGAATTTGGATAGTTAAAATTCCCCCACTCGAGGTAAGAGAGTGAGCCATTTCTTTTTGTAAATGTCTGATGAGAAGAGCCATCAATAAAAAAATATAAAACATTGCACCTACAAGAGCTTTGTACTTTCTCCCACTCGAGATGAGAACATGGGCCATTTCTTTTTGTGAATGTCTGATTAGAAGAGTCATCAATAAAAAAATATGAAGGATTACACCTATAAGAGCTTTGTACTAGAATTTGAATAAGAAAGTATTTGCAATGTAAAATTGAAAAAAAAACTGTACGAAAATAAAATTAATATCACCGAAAAGATAATTTTTTAAATTTTTATAGTGGTGTAAAAATGGATTCTACGCAATAAGATGCTTCAAGGTTATGGAGGAAAAGAATTGAAATTCCGATTTATCTATAATATAAACACCACCTGGAGGCCTCTAACGCTCCAGGAATGTGGGCGTGGCTACATGCCAAAAGTGGCTCGCCCAGAAGGGAACAGGAAAGGGGTTTCTTTTCTTAGAATTCGGAGCGGAGGAACAAGGAAATCTTAGAAATCGGAGCAGTTTTCGAAGGGGAAAGAGAATTTCCCTTATCTTTGAAAGAGAAAGCGTTCAAGTATTGTTGTTAAATAATATGGATAGAGAAGATCCCACTGCAAGGAACCGAAGGTTAGCAAGAGAGAGATTTGCACGATGCAGGGCACGACAAAGACAAGAGACATTAAACAGAATTCAAATGCAAATATTTAATTCATTATAATTTATTTAATTTGCCACTTCTCGGAGATCTTTAGTTTCGTTTCGCTAAAAGCCCGTCTTAGACGGGCACAAATCTTCTGGTTTATAATAAGAAATATTATTAAAATTTTGAAAACCTCTTTCTCAGTGAGTACCAACTACCGAAGACGTAACTGCGTGCCAAATTTGGTAGCTCTGTGTCCTACGGTCTGCCTTGTAGAAAGTTATTTACATCAAGCACGCCACAATTCACAGATAGTATGCCAATCTAGGAACATTATCAGGCTTTTTCAGATTAAATGTTTACAACTTTTAAATCCTTTATGTTTTTTCTATTTTTTAGATTTAATCATTTTAATTCTTAAATCCTTTGTTTTTTTATTTTTTAGATTCAATCATTTTAATTCTTAAATCCTTAATGTGTTTTTGTGTTATTAAGATGACTTGATGCAACTTTTAACACTTTGGAAGCGGTAAACGTAAAAATACATTTTCCTCGAATTACCTAGCATCAAAATTTTAATTCAAGAATTTGACTTACTTACTAGTTTAGATAAGTTGGACATGTTAACAGATGTGTGCAGAATACATCCACTTTTCTTTTACGGTATAAACATTGTCTAGAGCAAACACTGTTACGGCTTGTCTTTTCATTTGAGCTTGCATCTAATTCGTATGCCGCACACAATGTGTTGAAATCCTATGGTGTCTTTTAGCGTTTCCGTGGCTGTGTGAGCTCAACTTTTAAATTATCAATACATTTATAATTTTTTTTTATAGTTTAGTGATTAGAGTTTTTATATCCTTACCATGTTTTTAAAGTTTTTATGACGTCTGTATACAGCCTTTAATTTTCTAATAAGTTTTTTAAAAATCTTTAAGAGATTCATTGATTGCAGCTTTTGTACTTTATGTGTTTGATGCTAATTTTGTTTCTGCACTCTGTAACTGGTGTTTTCTCTGTAGTGTGCTTGTTTTGAAATAAATAAATAAAATCATTGCCATTCCCTCCATATGATAATGGCTCAAAACTATTAAATCTACTTGAATAGACCATTATCTGACTTCGACACTGACCTTTATCAAAACAGCCATTGACGAAATTCGGCAGAAATGAGAATGGCCGGCAAATAATAAGCATAAATGTTTCATAGAGCAGCGTAAATTGCAAAACTTTAAGTATAAAATCATCAGCCTTGTCATAAAGCAAATTTACAATGATTAGCCTGTTTATATACAAGTACTGACAGCCACCGAATCGAGGACACTTAAAAAAATTCATAAAAATATATTTTGTGCAAGTAGACAGATTGCTTGGAAAAGAAAGAAAAAAATAAGAAAACAAATTAAATTATCCAAAATTATTACATTTAATGTGGCAACCGAAAGTTTCAATTTTCAAATAATGAGCAGCCATGTAGACACTTCAGAGTATTCAGGTATGAAAATTTTCCATAAAAATGTTTTGAGTATTATTAAGTTAATTCTTTGAAAAATAGAATAAATAATTCATTTTAGAAGTAAAGTGTGCTGCTGCTTTATAAAAGTTTTTATTAAAGTTTTGTTTATAATCTAAAAATAATTTCGCATTGAAAACCCTACAAAAATTCAATCACATTTATGCACGTTTCAATTAGTTTATTTTTTAAAAACAATTATTTTTGTAATAAAATTTTACAACTCTTAAATGTATTTTCTTTAATGAAGAGAATTTAACTTTCTTTTTTTCCCTATGTTTTTGTCTTAAGGAATAAAAATTGGATCGCCGATTAAATTTAATTATTGAATCTAGTAATCTTAATTCGTACATTCCTTAAGCTTCTTTAAATAACACTTCGCTCATTTTAAACAGAAACTTTTTTACTGCTTGATTACTTTAATTTCTTTTAAAAAAAGTGTAAGAAGGGGATTATTTTGTTAAAATGATTCTCTTACACTGTTGAGTTCCTGCTTCGACAAAAAATAACAGACACAGAATTTTAAAAAAAGTGACAGATCATTAAAATAATTAACTGTTTTTACATTTTTTTCAGACCTAACGCTGCAAGACGCAAATTACTGAAACAAAAAACTGATATTGTTCGATGGGATTCCACAAATTAATTAATTTAAATGTTTAATTAAATTTTCACATTAGTTAGGAAATTAACAAAATGCAATATGCAAATTATAACTGTAATTTTATTGAAGATAAAGTTTTCTGAACAGAGATGAAAGAAAAACGGTGGAACTCAAGTTATTAAATCTTGTATAGGATATTTTTTAAAAAAACCTTTGGATTTATTTTCTCCTTCTTTTTGTATAAAATCGCCTTTTTTCCTCGCAGGAAATTTGAATAAAAATATATTTTATTGGTACTTACGTATTAACGCCACCGCAGCTACAGATTTGGCGGTTTTTAAGTGCCGCCAAACTTGGCGGTTTTTGTACTTACGTATTAACGCCAATTTGGCGGTTTTTGTACTTACGTATTAACGCCAATTTGGCGGTTTTTAAGTGCCGCCAACGCCACCGCAGCTACAGATTTGGCGGTTTTTAAGTGCCGCCAATTTGGCGGTTTTTGTAAACAAGATTGCTCTTTATTGGCGCATCACCGCCAATCTGTAGCCTCGGTGGCGTTAATACGTAAGTACCGTTTTATTAATTCTATCATAACACAGTTATGTGCTTTAAAGCCCATTCAGTACAGCAGCATCTAATGCAACAGAAAGTTCAAGATGTACAAATATCAGATTAACCACTTAATTGTTTCTTTTTCAGCCACAATCTGTCCAAAAATAAGCACATTTTTTATAAGCAAATTCGTGATTTTATAAATTCAATCAGCTGTCGAAAAAATTAAAAGTATTGATTTCATTAATTTTTTATTGTTTTTAATTGCAGGAGAAACCAGCGGGAGTGGTCTCCCCTAAACTTTCTCGTATACTTCCCAAAAAAGGTGCTGTTTCCCCTCCTCTCCGGTGGATAAAAAAAATTCGAACCTGCTGTAACCCAGAATCCAATGACGATCAGAAGGTTTTTCAATGTAGATTATAGCGATTGTAAGATATTTAGATGAAGAATCATATTCAAAGAGATGCGTACCGATTTCAACTCTTGCCGGCTCAAGGACAAAGTGACGTAATCCTTCCGCGTGCACAGAGATTACTACCAGTACGCATGCGCATGAAGAATCGGATTAAAAAATAAATATGTAATTATTAACGCCTTTTTTAACCGATTGAAACGAAATTTGGGCACACATCTGTAATTAATTTTAGCAACCGCCATGCCAATTTTTATTTATCTAAGCCAAAGGGTTTAGGAGACAGAATTTTTACAAGTATGCGATTATACAGACAGACAGACCATCAACCCTTCGACGGATTTGGTCCAAACTTTGATACGGACCTACATTCATGATGATAAAACTGTGTACCAAATTTTATCCATCTAGCTATTCAAATTTTGAGTTATAGTGTTCGCATGACCGCAGACAGACAGACTTCCGTAGACGGATTTTATCGAAAATTTGATAGAAACCTACAAATTATGTGTGAAGATCACATACCAAATTTCATCTCCGTAGCTCTAATAGTTTTCGAGTTATGTTCACAGACAGACAGACAAAAATTCCAAAATTGAGTTTTTGGACTCAGGGCGGTTTAAAACGTGGAGATTCGTCAAAATCTCGAGTTCTAATTTTTTGACGATTCTCTTTGTATATTTCGTATACGAGAAAGTAAAACGGACCTAAAAATTGGTTTACCTAACTTAACTTGACCTAAAAACTGGTTTACACTTGTTTTGCTATTCAACATTAATTAAACTGCTAGAGCAATTGACTAGAAACATTGCAAATTAAAGAAAATGAAATGCCCGGGAAAATCAGTAGATTGGCTTAGAAAAATGACCTGCCCGAGCGGTGTTCGGGCAAAACTGATAAGTGATTAATTCCAACATACATAATAGTGGTGCAAAATTGTGGTATAAATGAGCCATTTTAAGCACGTAACTATTAAGTCGCAGAATTTCGCCTCATTTGATAAAAGTACTCCAAGGACAGCCGATTTAGCTTTATTAACGTCCCGTTTTGAAGCCACACGAGGGCTGTTTGGGGACGCATATTCCCATTCCCTACCCGATTTCGAGTATGGTGGAAAACCGTGCAATTTCACTGGTTAGCTCCTTAGAGACGTCATACGCGTCCTTGCTTCGCATATGGAGACAGTACTGCTAATAGTAAACGTCAAGACGCAACTGTCAATTGATTCGTTTCATTAACGAAGTCATAAACTGAATTAGTTCGATTTAATCTTTTATATTCAGAATTATTTTAGAATATAACCAAGTTTGGCATGTGTCTTGTTCCTTATCCTATTTTGTAGAGAGTTGAATTTCGATTTTTATCTTCTATATTCAGTAGTATTGTAATATATATTCTTATACGGCATGTATTTTGTTCCCTACCCTATCTCGAAGTGAGTTGAAGTTCGATTTTAATCTTATATAGCCTTTTAACATGTACCCCAGTCTGACATATAGTATATTTGTTTACCCTCCAATTATTTCTCACTGTAATTTTCTGTTTAATAATGTTTTGGATTATTAAAAATGCTCTTGTACTTAAACGTAGAACCAATTATATCGCCCGGCTTTCTTCCATACCCGAAATAGGGTAGGGAATGGGAAAATGCGTTTTCGGACACACCTCGACATTTTGAACGGCTTTCTTCCATACCCGAAATAGGGTAGGGAATGGGAATATGCGTTTTCGGACACACCTCGACATTTTGAACGGCTTTCTTCCATACCCGAAATAGGGTAGGGAATAGGAATATGCGTTTTCGGACACATCTCGACATTTTGAACCGCAATCAGATGACGAAAACGATACCTGAGCAGGCACCTCCTTCTACAAACTTCCGCACCACACCAGCGAACAACAACACAGGTACTGGCAGGGATTGGGACGCTATCCAGGGTCTCGTTTTAAAAAGAAGTACGAAGTTTCGGCTTAATTTTTGCAAATTGAATAGTGTTGATTTCAACTTAGCTTTCGATAATTTATTTTAATTTTTTTCGTTAACCTTCCAGCGGAAGCGCCTGCACAAATTTTACGACATATCGTGCATCGTATTACATAAACATATCGTGCTGTTTTACAAAAATAAATACAGCTTTTATTTATGTTATCTGTATTTATTAACTTAATAGATTTTATAAATGAAAATTGCACTCAAATTTATAAAAATCCCTTTTCGGCAAGCTTGAAGGCAAAGGTAGATTCCTTTACGTTAATGTTACAAAAGTAATGAAATATTACATAATGATCAATACAGACATAGCCAATGACTTTATTGTTCCTACACATTGCAATATTTACGCTGTGATTCTGATTTCATGACATTTAATTTTTTACTATATCAAGGTTTTATCATTCCATTTTTCATTCCAAAAGGTTATGCTAGATTTATTGGTCAGTAAATTGGTCAAATTTTTTTGTATATCCCAACACATAATCAACATAAAGAAATAAAATCCTAGCAGCGCAAATATCCCCTAGATAACATTAAGCCAGCCTATCTGAAACAGTAGCAAGAAATTGATACTTGACACGAATGAAGAACGACTCTAGATTAGTTTATTTAATCTAGGTTACCATATCATTGTGCGAACATTACTTTGTCATATGGTAAAATCACGTGACATGAAACATTTAAACATTACTAGAATGTGCTCATTTAGAGAACTCCCTGGTTACAAAGATAATAGTCATTAAATTCTTAACACATAAGAGAATAAAAATTATTAAACAGTGTGAGTTCCAAATTTAACACGTGTGTTTAAAGCATAGGATATCAATGCAGCCATTTTGAACAGCAAATTTAAATCTTCATCGACAGTTAAAAGCAAATACTCAAACAGAAAACCCCAAAACAATTTTTAAGTTAATGAGATATTTTTTAATATAAAAAAGGATAAAGGGAACTCTTATATATCTATCTTTTTTGGCTATTTTATATCAAATTTATTAAACAAATCTTGCTGCAGCCATGTTTAGTTAAATATGAAATTAAATTAATCTGTCAAATTAACTAATTATCAAATTAACTATTAAAATTAACTGTTTGATTTATTAAAATTAACTATTTACTTAAACAAAATTTAATATTTATTTAATTGTGTAATATTAACCTTGTAATTATCTAATAATTATTTTAATTTAAATAAAATTTATTGTGTATGTATGTATGCTTCACATCTCCTCCTAAACCACTGGACTGATTCCAGCCAGACTTTGCACACTTTTTATTTAAGACAAGAGAACGTTCACCTTAACTTTTCAAAGCCCAAAAGTTACTTACAATTTTTGTTAATTAAAAATTAAACAAGGCTTTTTTCCACTATATCTTTGGAAATCATTATCTCAGGAAACTATTTTTACACCTTATTATATTTTAAATAAAATTTGCATTTCAGTGACAAAAATTTCATTTCCATACAATTTGTTTCTCTCATTTTTATATTTTTCCAAAATTAATTTTATACTGAATTCGTAACAATATTCTCTATTATTGAAGAACAAAAATAATACGAATATATATAGTTGCCAGAATACATTCACAGGATTCTGGACTAATACTAAAAGAAAATTTTATAAGTAGACTATTAGCAATTTATATCTTGACCTAATACTGATTGATTTATTTTAATTCTTCAAATTAATGAATAATATAATAAAATATTCAATGAAACCTTTCTTTCTTTTACTTTAGTAATTGTTAACGAAATTTGAAGAACCTATATAACAAATAATAATTTATGGAGAAAACAGCTGTTTTTAAAAATCGTTTGTTTCAATTGATATTCTCATTTTAATTGAAAACGCTTCAGATCAAAAGAGGAATTTGTGTATTATAATTTTTATACAATAGTAGTTTTTACATTAAAAATATTAGATATGAAAGCATTTTAATCCGAATCAAAGCCAGGTATGTAAGCTTGTTTACCGTACAAAAAGTGGAAGTGAATGCGGCTGATGGGGACTCATAACTTCTAATTCTTGCTGTCAAAAAACTTTCAATATAAAAGTAGTTTGTTTGTTATGATAAGGTGATAATTCCCCTAATTGAAATTTTCTTTCTATCTTCATTCGTAACGGAGCTATAGGGAAATGATAAATTGAGGGGCAGGGGAATTGAATATCGCTTTTCAGCTCATAACTTCTAAGCAATTTTAGCTGAAAAAACTTTTAATATAAAAGTTGTTCGTTCTTATAAGGTGATAATTCGCATAATTGAATTTTTTTACCTATCTTTAGTCGTAACAGAGCTATGGGAAAATGATAAAATGGGGGAGGAGATTGAAAGCGGCATTTTAGCTCATAACTTCTAAATAATTATTTAAATAAAATAAAAATTTTAATATACCGCGTTTTTAAAACGGACTAAAAAGTATAAAATAATTTCTTCTAGCCCATACAGATTTATAACCCCATACAGATTTAAAACGAAAAACGTGGGGCGCGTGCAATATATAATTAGTGACTGAAATAAACTATTTATGCATCAATTATGTATTGCATGCGCCCCACGTTTTTCGTTTTAAATCTGTATGGGGCTAGAAGAAATTATTTTATACTTTTTAGTCCGTTTTAAAAACGTGGCATATTAAAGTTTTTATTTTATTTAAATAATTATTTTTTGCTTTTTAGTCTTGTGTGTGTGAAATTTAGCAATCGATTTTAAACATCTTGATGAGATTATGACGGAGACATGTGGCAAATTTCAGGTTTATTTCAGTTTCTCTTCACCTGATCATAAATAGAAAATTATTTTCCTAAAAAATTAAGTTACGTGACGCAGAGACCATCGAGATATAATGAAAAACGTACTGTGCATGCGCAAAGAAATAGCTAAAATATGGGGGTGCTTCGATGATCCCATGGGCCATCCATAAACCCAAGAACCAAGTCTGTAATGTTAATAGTTTTCGAGATATAATGTAAAACGTACTGCGCATGCGTCATGCAAAATATGAAATGACAGACAAGAAAGCGAATTAATATTGCATTGTCATCTAGTTCTGAGCTATGTTCAAAGTTTCAAGTCTCCATCATCGGGAAGTTAGTTTAAAATTCATTGCAAAATTTGTGCCGAACAGACAGACAGACAAGAAAGCTAGTCAATGAAAACGGGGTAAAAATTGTAGCTATCAAAAAACTTTCAATACAAAAGTTGTTTATTATAAAGAGGCAATAATTCGCCTATTTTGAGATTTCATAATATCTTCAATCGTAAAGGAATTATTGGAAAATGAAATATTCAGTCTTCCACCATTTCAACCCCCTTTTAGCTGGTTAGCCCATCTACAAACTCAGCCGATATTTTCACCGAACTTACAACATATCCCTCGCCTGTTAAAATCTAATGAAAATTTCTCTAGTTATTGTGTTCACAAGATAACATGGGCAAAAGCGTTATGTATATACGTCTCTACTAATAGTAAGGAAAAGAACATTTCGCCCTCTATTCTCATAAGGATTAGAGCTACAACAATGAAAGCGGGTGGAAGAGACTGCAAATGACGAGAGCTTTCCAAGAAGGGGTAACATGCGTAGGTTAAAACGTACTTTGAGTTAGGGGGAGAGGAGGGGAAGGGGGGAAAATCACTTTTCAGCTCATAACTTCTAAGCAATTGTAGCTATCGAAAAAGTTCAAATGCAAAAATTGTTCGTTATGATAAGGCAATAATTCGCATAATTTGTATTTTCTTTCTATTTTCAATTGCAAAGGAATTATGGGAAAATGAAAATTTCCACACACACACCCCACCATTTCCACCCCCTTTGAGCTGGATAGCCCATCTACGAACTCGACCGAGATTTTCACTATCCTTACAACATATCCCATGCTGGTTAAGTTTACATCAAAATTACTCCAGTTAGCGTGTTCACAAGATAACATGGGAAAAAGCGTTATATATATATATATATAACTTTTTAACGAAGGGTGGTTTTGGGTTCTAGGGGTCATGATCGGTGAAGATCTGCAGAAATTTTCCGAAAGTCGTGTCATGAGAACCATTGCAATAGGTAGAGTTCCTATAAGAAATCTACCTAAAAGAACGATATAAATATGTAATTCGATGCGCAATACAAGTAACTCTTGAAAACGCGCGCACGCTGGAGGGTTAACTGTTACGTTGGCTTAATTACAGATTTAAATAGCTTACTGGCACAAAACAGCCGAGCGTATGACATCGACTAAGAAGGGGTTAATTTTGTTCCTCGCAGGAACAGCCGTTAAGAAATGAAAGCGTGTACAAATTGTTTGCCTGAATCCATCCGATAAGTTTTCAAGATAAGTTTTTATCTCGAGACCCATTGTGCTCGTGCGATTACCAGAATTTTAAGAGAGTTCGTTGAATATCTCCTCAAACGGAATCCTTAATTCTTCTCAGCGCTGAATCAATGATTTCACTCGAAAGTGAGAGAGAGAAATGGAGCTCCTTCTCTAACTTTGCAGCTCGGGAGGATCGTAAAAATATTTGCGTGTTTGATAGGCTGAGTATAGGCCAGCGATCTTAAAAGCTGTCTACCGCCCAGAACTCACAAGGGGATGCAAGCGGAACAAAATCCTATCAGAGACTTTCATGAACTTGCCACTGCGTTTGTTGCACTGCAGACAAGGGAATTGCAAAGAAACGAAAAGTATAGGGTTTGTTATAATTAAACTTCGCCGTTCGTTAGTATAAAGTTCAGGTGAAAGGAAATTAGATTACATTTGTTTCTGATAAATATTGTCATTTTAATGATCTCTTACACGTGATATAAGAGTAATATACGATGCAATGTGCCCGCTGGTAGATTAATGTTCCATAAGAAATTTCGTCCACGTAGAACTTATAAAAGAGATGTCATTTAGAAAACTGTTACACTCATATGCTTGAGGTAGTTAAGGTCAAATTTTTATAATATCGCCCAGACTTTTCATTTACTCATTAAAAACACTCATTACTAGAAAATCGCCATTTAATAGTATGTTTAATGTCCTTATAAGCGAAAACTAACTACTAGTCTACTTTCTTGACAATAAGCTTTCCTCTTTTAAACAGAAACTCATTCGCTACAGTTAATCTCGAAGTCATGCTATGGAATAGATAACCATGAAACTCGTATTCTCGCCTGAAACACAAGTATAGCAAGACCTTACATTATTTCATTCTATATTTTCTATTCCGGTTTTATTCTGTTGCAAGTCGTGTCTTCTTGTCATGTTTGATAGAATTTCAGAAGAGGAATTGATGGCTGTTGCCTTTGTGGATTTTCCTTCCTATTCTTTGTATTGGATTTCTTTTTCCTTATTTCCCAACTTATGCTAAGACTACTCTGTCTCAACAAGGAAACTAAATAAACGGCGTATGCCAAGATGAATGGAAGAAAAGTATTTGGATTATTCAACTGTAAAAATTCATTTTATATGGAGAACATCATATTCCTGTTTTATTTAGTAGGTGATCCAAGTAAAACACAAGCTTGAATAAAGTAAACATTTATTTTCTTTCTTCACAAGATTATTAAATTTGTTTAAATTTCCTACTTAAGCAGCAAAATAACAAAACTTTAACGCTATGATTACCAACTACGAGATAACTCGTACCTGGTGGTCATTTACAAGTCGCCGACTACGAGTTTTCTCGTAGAATCAAACTGGCTTCTGGGACAGGAAACCTGCAATTTGCCTTCGCAGTCAACGAGTTAATTACGTGATGTTTACATTATGGCGTATATTATCCTTCATTATAGGATGAATATCCCGTTTTGGAACACTAGAGGAGAATTGGAGAACAGATTTCAGAAGTTAGAACCGTGGCTAGATGACAATACTGATTCTTAGAAAGGTATCTCATACTGAAAACTTCAACAACTTACCCACATTAAGATGTCTTACCGATGACAAGAATTAAGGTGCAACAAAACTAGTCTTGTAAGATAAACATCCAGTTTCGTAACTACATCAAGACCGTTGTGGACAAACATTATAATCCTGAGCTATGAGGTCATTACCAACGATATGATTTAAGATGCAACAAGCATGAATGTCTTGTATGATATGCATTCCATTTCGGAACTAATCAAGACGTTGGGGACAGACATTATAATCCTGAGCTATGAGGTCATTACCAACGGTATGATTTAAGATGCAACAAGCATTAATGTCTTGTATCATAAGCATTCCATTTCGTAACTAAATCAGGACGTTGGGGATAGACATTATAATCCTGAGCTATGAGGTCATTACCAACGGTATGATTTAAGATGCAACAAGTCTGAATGTTTTGTAGGACAAGCATCCCGTTTCGTAACTACAACAAGACCGTTGTGGACCGACATTATAATCCTGAGCTAAGAAGTGATTGACCAACTGTATGATTTAAGATGCAACATGTCTGATGGTCTTGTAGGATCCCATTTCTGAACTAAATCAAGACGTTGGGGGCAGACATTATAATTCTGACCTGTGCGGATGGTTGCCAAAGGGAAGATTTAAGGTGTACTAGGTTTACATGCGCTTCGAATTTTTGAATAAATCCAGACTGAAATCCGCGATCATCCGACTAAGGGGTCTATTCTAATACCCCCGGTTGGGTGGGGTTCCGTTGTTAACGTGCAGAACCCAACCCAACCGGGGGTACCAGAATAGACCCCTAAGAACAGGAATCTCTGCCACTGCATCATCCTTGACTTCTATAACCTCAAGAATATCAGTGAATTACTAACAAGAAATAAATGCCGATCAATCTCCCTCTTTCTTTGACTACCCTTATGAGGTGGACTTTGAACGCTTGCCTTTTCATTTTCTTGTATACGAAGCATAGAAAGTATTGTAATCGTCCAAAACTTGGATCTCGAGATTTTGGCGAGTTTTTATGTTTCGGGCCTCCACGAGTCCGAAAAAACATTTTTGTAATTATGTCTTCGAACAATATTGAAGACCTGTGTCAAATTTGGGACTGAATTCGCCGAAGCTGTCTGTTCTATCTGTATATTTGAATATTAATTTAATATCTGAACTATCTGTCTGTTCGTGTATATTTGAATGCGATAACTCAAAAAATGTAAGAGGTTTATAAATGACATTTGGTATGTTGTTTGAACATCACAATTCTAAAATCCTATAAAATTTTGGCGCCAATCGGCCAAAGGAAAGCGATCCAGGAACATCATGACGTGCTGGTGTCAAGTTTCAATTGTGCGCACATACATTTATTTAATCTAGATTAAATATTTAATAACATTATAGATACAGTTTCCCATTAAAGGGTTCAATATTGTTACGAAAACTACTCGTTAATACGTTGAAAATGCGTTTTACGGAAGAAACCTCCCCAAACGTTATACTTTCTCCTCAGTCCACTGAAATTACTCCAAGTGGATGGGCGTCGATTTCTACCAAATGAATAGGCCAAAGAAGATTCAGTGGAAGGACAAAGAACATTCGGCCTTTTCTAGATTCGGCCCTATTTCTAAAGAAGAAAGAAACCCTCCAAAAAGAAAGAAAGAAAAAGAGCTATTGCAGATGGAAAAGAGAGCGATCTAATTTTCGTCGATTCTTTCCATTAAGCCTTGCAGAATCGGAGAAGGAAAAGAAGATGATCGGAATCTTCGAAACTCGTCTTCATTTGGAGAATGGACGTGTTAGTGAAGGGATTTCCGTTTAATTCAAGACGACCACTGACGGGGAACACTTTTCTCAAAGATTAGGTTCTTTTTTCATCGACTCCACATCCTACTTTTCATCTGGCTTTGCTTAGAAACCATACCAGAGCTCGACTAAGTCTAAAGCTTTAGACTTGTTCGTCAACGTTTCCGGTGGACTCGGCGATGTACAGTGTAACGAATCGAAGAATGAGGATAATTCAGAGAGACAAAAAAAATGTGGTTTATATAAAACTGAATTATTTGGAGAAAGATATGGACAGAAGCTTTATATGGATCAAAATAATAGCAAAAAGTCCAAAGAAGTGAGATTCAGAGGGAAATACAAACACAAACATCGCTGTACTGAAAATGAGCGGTCATTTTACTGCTGATCCGAAATACTCAAAATTATCTCTTTGTGCACGGGACTGACAACTGAGTCAAACCTTTCTGCTAGTCAACTTTTAACATCGGAATTATTGTACACGCAAATTGTCTTAAGTTCTCAAGAGACGCAGAAATTGCCATGGTTCTAGTAACAAAATCCAATGAAATTTTAAGAAATTACTTCTGAATCCCTTCGCATTGTTTTGCTCAAAGTTAATAAAATGCGACCAAACTGATCCCCAAAGGCGTTAAAATTCTGAAAGCTAAAATTCACCACTTTAGCTTCTTAAAACCTGTATAAATACCGTCAGAGCCACAGAATTAAAAAGTTTCTGAAAATTACCAGCTATTCGCAGCAAAATTCATTTGTAGTTAACCCTTTCGCGTTCACTAGTTTCGCATTGAAACCGAATTTTTTTTTACTGCGCATGGGCGAAACGTAGCGTAATTTTTCTTTCATAACTTAAGAGCCAGATATATAGGCCAACTTATATAAAAATTCCAGTTCAATACCGTTAATATTCAGAAAGCTATCGAAATTGCAAGAGCTAAATTGCTTTTGATTTAAAAGAGAAACAAAATGATGAGGGTTCTTGCACAAATTGATATTGTTTAAAATTGGATCTTCGAAAATAATATTGAATTTTATGAAGCTTTAATATCCTGAATATTCACGTATACTTATAAATTAAATACATAATTTAAATTGCATTTCAATGATAACTTATTAGGAGGAAATATAGCCCATACCGTTCATTGGTTTCACAGTGAAACCAATGAATTAAACTAATAATTAATATATATTAATACATATATATTAATTATTAGTTTTGATAATCAATAAAAATATTACCTTAATTTAAGACAAATGGAAGTGATTTGAAATACAAAGTAAATAATATCCGATAACCGAGGCAAGTAAATATTCACAAATACTCATAGCCGTTCGCCATATTTTTGGGAACAAGACATTTTATGAATAATAAGGAAAACAGAACCATTAACAACATCTTACAACATTCTGGCAGAAAGGCCCATTTTCTGCTCAGTAGTAATAAAATCTCAAGCATTTCATCAATCAGCAAATTTAAACATGTTTTTAAAATGCTTGGCCTGCTGTTTGCCAATGAAGAACACTGTCACAGACAAAACTAATTTCATTCTATATCCGAGGATACTAGGCTCAACCCTTTCTGACAAAGTGAATGTTGGAGAAAGTTTAACTGCGGAAGCTTAGCAAACAACCGAATTTAACATTACGCTTTATCTCCCTTACAAGAAATGGGACGAGACCCGTTTCTAATAACGACCACAGCTGTTTTACTTCTAGAATAATTCTTCAGTCAAACAGATTATTTAGAAATGTTTTCGAAATTAACCCAAAGTAAAACTTCTGCTTCACGCTTCAGGGAGAACAGTAATTTACGCTTAAGGTGAGAATAAATTTAACAGGACAAAAATTTACTAAAAAAAATATAAATAAACCGGTGTAATAGTCTGGTAAAAGTGTGAATATAGCGTAGTAAGTACTTATAAAAATAATCATCTTTCTGGGAATCTAAGTGAAACAAAATTTTGCTAGAACTATGTCAATCACTAAGGCGTTATAAACGAAATTAGATATAACAAACACCGGTTTGGAGCTGAAAAGGAAAATGGAATCCATATAATTTCTTCTAAATTCTGCATTAAGCCGTAGAATTTCTCATAAAACTTTTATTTCATATCCTTCTCCCACTTTTCCCTGCTGCGAAATGAACAGTTTGACACAAATACAAATCTCTTCAGGTGATAATCGCATTTAACTTCAATTAAGTGTAAGTTTTTAAGTAAGTCGATGGTTGTTTAAAGAAAATAATTAAGTGAAAAGAAAATCATTTCAGGAACTAACCGAACAGTTTAGCCGTCTAAAGATGGCTGTCGAAATCGTATGCCAAAACGATGTATGTGCTGTTTTTTTTTTCTTCAGAATCCCGCTTCAATCAATTTTTGACGATTTTACTCCACATTTACTCTACTGAGGGATGATATACAGTGAGTAAGGTTAGGTTAGGTTGTATTAACGTCCCGTTCTGAAGCAACACG
>BGPR01000454.1:576294-603797 GCA_013235015.1 Araneus ventricosus
CATAAAAATACATCGATGTTGAAGCATTTTTTTATTTTTTACATACATACAGTTTATTATGATTCTCTTGGCATAACACTTTTCCAAATAACTATTTAACGACGTTTTATCCTATTCTTATTGTAGGTTGCAATATTCGTAACGAATAAAAAATGTATATATTTGTAGAATTATTAAAATATTTAAAGAAAAGAAATTAATTAGATAAAAAAATTAATTAGGTAAAAAAATCGTTTGGCTGAAAAAGAAATTAATTAAAAATATCGTTTGGCATAATTCTTTCTAAAGGTTATAAAAATAGTGTGGCAACGATATATATGTCTTTTGCTAACGTTGCATAGCAACGGAAAAGAATAATGATGATTGATTGAACATGGAATTCGGTGCAAGTCAGTGATGTAACGTTTGTGATGTAAGTGTATGTGTTTGTTTTACATGTTTGTACTGTGGAAAACCTCCAATAAATATATTATTTTTTATAAAGAAGGCTCCACGATTATTCACGATATGCTGAAATATATCACAAAACAGAAATACGCAGTCTTGAATGTTATATTTAACGCACTTGCATGCTTTCCCGACTACATAGTGGGGGAATGGGAGTAATTTAAAATGCTTGTCATCAAGTCTTTTTCATGACGTCATCCTCAAACGGATATCCGTTGACTGTTTCGGCTAAACATTTGATACATATAGACAACTCTGATGATAAAATAATAAGCCTATTCAGTCAGTGGTTGCGGCAAAAACAGCCATGCAGGAAAAAAAATTATAACTAAGAAGAGTAGTGACACTAATTCAATCATTTTTTTCAATAAAAAATTGACTAATGTAATTAAACCTCATTTTCTCCTTCTGTCAATAAATTTCCGATACGCGAAAAGAAGAGTGGTGTTCGAAGCGTGATTTCGCAACCTATCTGCAGAGAACAATAGCTTCAAACGACGAGTTACATAAGTAATATAAAAGCCCAGATCTGTCTCTCACTGATCCGGTAACGCTCTGACGTCACCTACAATAAAATTCGCGCTATAGCACTGCGAGACGTTGCACAGCATTATTTCATTGTTAGAGCACATAAATTTCAGTTATTTTAGATTTAAAAAAGTGTCATTCTAATTACAAATTTAATAGCTCTAAAACAGTAAAATAAAATTTGATATCGATTGATATAAAATTTATCTCGCTATGATCAATAGTTCCCGAGAAATTTTATATTATAGTAATCATATATTTCAAATTAATTTTCGTTTTTTAATAGAAAGCAGTAAATCGCGTCAGTGGTATATCATGCGCGTGATGTAGTTTGGACGCCACGATGCATTTGATTATTTATTGCAATCGTGATGATATAATTTGATAATATCTTTTGCCAACTTTTGACAAGCAGAGAAGTGCTTTGTTTTGATTAGCATTTCGAAGAAGAATCCCTTTGAAATTTTAACTTTTGACTAACGCTTGACGAGCTGAGAATTTTATGGTTATTGAATTATGTACATATTTTGTATATATTTTTTACTATAGTTTAATACTTTACAATCATGAATTAGTTTACTATATTTTTTACGATGAATAACGACGAAGAAACCATCGCAAAAAGACGGCGGGTGACAAAGGAAAGGAAACCAAGATGGTTAGCGAGGCAAAGCCAGGAATCGCTGGACAGGATTCGTGCAGTAGATGCAGACGCTTATAGGAGACGCATCGAAGCCGAAACTCCATCACACGATGTCATAAAACACATGTTTATTTTATTTGTTTTCACTCAATGTTAAACATTTATCTCGCATTTATATATAAATTTTTAAATACACTCTTTTCCTTTCCATCATCATATCTTTAATCTTCATCGTTTTCTCAATATAGATCGCTTTCTTCTTTGTTTCCATCGGTTTCTTAATCTTAATCGAAACTCCCCCAACCTTAGAAGTTTGGCGCAAAAGAAAGAAACTTGATATTTCGTAAACATCCGGACCCTACATGACGCGTTATGTTCACTCCTTTGTCACGTCTCCCGTTGGCTGCATCTCTCAGTTTTAGGTTCGTAAAATGATTTCTAATATTTGGTATTTCATTCAAATTCTTGGTCTATCACAATGTTCGGGGTAAAGAACAGTGTTTTTAGCTTTATGCCAGCACTGTTCGCAGAAAACAATATGATTTCTCTAACTTTTTAGCGGTTCGTATAGATTTTACTTACCCTGATGAGCATCTATATGCTTTTACCGATTAACTGCAGTCTTTCTATTTAATTTCAACATTGATTGATATTCATGATTATATATATTATATATATATATAAACACGTCAAAGTTGACAGGAAATCTCTCGAATGAAGAGGCAATTTGCACCTGTCATACCATGGCAGGTTATTTTCTACTTGCTAATAAAATAATTTATGATTATTTTAATTTTAAGGTTTATGTGCTCTATATAACTTCTAGAGAAAGGGCGGGATGATGCAAGTTCGCCCGGGACGGCAAAAGTTGCAGCTCGCTACTGTGCTTAATACGTTCATCTCATTGCATTTTGGACAGGTTCACACGGACATGGACAGCCACATGGACTTTGCATAGGTCTTCTACAAAATTCGATAGAGATCTTAAATTTTGGGAAAAGGCAATCGTCCATCTAGCCCGTTTAATTTCTGAGTTATCATGTTCAAGGACAGACAGACAGACGGGCATGACTCCAGAAATGGTTTTCTATACTCGGAGGTGGAGATCGAAACGGATATTCATACAAATTTGGAGGTGGAACTTTTAAAAAATTACGGAACTTTCTCTACGTACACTTCCTATAAGAGAAAAGTAAAAGTTCTGACGGGTTTTACCCAAAAAAACTTTTCCTAGTTTCAGTTTCTTAAAAAGAGAACCCCCCTTCTTCTTTTCGTTCTAAATAAAGATTCCATATTCTGCCGGCAGACTCGGGAATGCTCCGTTGCCATGGCAAATGAAGGGAATCGTCTGCAATGCTTAGAGAAAATAAATACCGTTTGCATCCCTCCTTTGACTGCTACTTGTTACCATAAATATATCGTTTGCTGGGCATATCTTTTGGTTTTTTCCGAGGGCCCCCCTCATCCATAGGTGAGGGAAAAAACATTCGGATTTGCATGGGCTCCAAAAAAGTCTTCTCTGCCGGCCTCCAACATAAGTGCCTCTCAGAAATCCGAAAAAGGGATTTTTTGTTAGTTTTCCCTCCTGGCCTTTGGGCACGAAGTAATCTGTTATAAATCTAGAGATTTTTGTTCCCCTCGCACCCGTCGTAAAGTCGGCCTTTTACCTCTACAGACTTTATAGTGCATATACGTGAGCGGACTTTTGCGTTGAAGAGTGTAAATGTAAAGCCATTTTGTTTGCAGCCCTAAAGAGAAAACACATGTATATTTTTTAAGAGTGCCTCACCAAGAGAAATTTAGAATCATAAACATATGCCGACGTTAAAACATAAGTTGTTTTTGCATAATACACTTTATTATGATCCTTTCGACGTAATACTCTTCGAAGAGAGTTATTGCATGGTTTATTCGAAAGGAAAAGTTGACAGTAAAAGTAGTATTCTGAAGTTCTAAGGAAATATTGATGAAGGCGCTTACCTTCTTAGAAGTTGAGGAAGCCTAATCGAAAATGCCAATTGACACTGTTCTTTTGAAATACTTAAACACTTCGACTAGACCTACATTGTGCAATACCGAAACACAACCAAGATTCCTTTTTTTTTCAATTCCTACTATTAGTTCACACTCTCCCAATATATATTTATTTATTTATATATCTTGTTCAAATTTTGCAATCGATTTTAAACTAACTTCCCAATGAGCTGGAGACTTGAAACTTTGAACATAGCTCAGAACTAGATGACAATGCAATATTAATTCGCTTTCTTGTCTGTCTGTCTGTCTGTCATTTCATATTTTGCATGACACATGCGCAGTACGTTTTTCATTATATCTCGAAAACTATTAACATTACAGACTTGGTTCTTGGATATATGGATAGCCCATGGGATCATCGAAGCACCCCCATATTTTAGCCATATCTTTAAGCATGCGCAGTACGTTTTTCATTATATCTCGAAAACTATTAATATTACAGACTTGGTTCTTGAGTCTATGGATGGCCCATGGGATCATCGAAGCACCCCCATATTTTAGCCATATCTCTGCGCATTCACAGTACATTTTTCATTATATCTCGAATCACCTAAGTAGGAATTGACTTTAAAAATTTTTTATATATTACTTGTTAGAATGTAAAATATTCGAAGCTACGTTTTAATATACCGATTTTCTCTTTAAATCAGAATCACGCATTTAAAGATTATAAATAAGTACGTTCCTCTGGTGAAACAGGGGATCATTCATATTTCTTGAAGAGTTGAATTTAGTTTAGTTACATTAACACCCAGTTCTGAAGCAACACGAGGACTATTTGGGACACACCTCATCATATTGAATTGCGGTCAGACGAGGAAGACGACACCTGAGCTGGCACCACACCAGCAGTGATTTAACTTGCAACAGGCCCACATACACGACGGATCTTCAGTGGAATAGGGTTTCGAGCCTAGAACCCTCCGGAACCGAAGCCGAGACCTTACCAAACTTGGTGTCAAACACATTCGAATAGACGCATCGTTAGAAGTATTATGAGACTGAGAGTACCAAAATCGTTAGACTAGAAAACGCTAAGAAGAATACTAAAAAGGATAGTTGGCAATGGGCAGACACTTGAACCAAAGGAAACTAATTGTGAACGCGAAATCATAGTTAGTTCCTTAAGTGCCCATTTTTGTGTTTGCGAATGTCTAAAAAACCATTGACCTGGACATAAATTTGGAATTTAATGTTTCATGAAAGATTAAGAAGCCAATATATCAGAAATATTTTGTTCTTATAAATACCTAAACGGAGCTTAAGTAACTGTCCTTTTTCAACAACCATTTGTAAAAACAGAGCAATAATCACTTTAAACTATGTATACAAAAAATAATTTTACGAAAAATTGTAACATTTTATTATCCTTTAAGTAGGCAGAACATGCACTATTGAACTAACTTGTGAATAAATTTAGATTAGTTCTCGAGCTTCTAGTATTTAATTTTTTCAGTTTAAACTGAACCCTCTTCTAATGAATTTAATTCAACTCTGACCACCCTTTCGAAAGAATTTTGAAACCATAAATAATTATTGTTAGAATATTATCGCTACTCAATATGCCAGTAAAGAGAAAGCTTCACGGTAAATTACGGGTCTATTCTGGTACCCCCGGTTGGGTTGGGTTCCGCACGTTAACAACGGAACCCAACTCAACTCCCAACCCAACCGGGGGTACCAGAATAGACCCCTTAGGCTCACTGTGAAAAAGCTTTGTGTACGATTCTAATGCAGTGAAAATCAAATAAGATATCGGTTTTAGTTAATTTAGTTTCGTACACCAATAATCACGGTTCTGTAACTGAATTTTTTTAATGCAAGTTTTTAAAAAATTCTAATAAAATCTGTCAATGGACGAGTTTTCTGGTTTGTTTATTTTGGATTCACAAACCGTTTTCCGGTAACCTCCTGATACTGGATACTGTATCAAGCGGAAAGTTCGAATCAATTCTTTCTTTAGTACACAAAGCAACGAATTCTGTGTTCTTTGAGTTTGAGTAATCCTTATTATTTAAATCGGTTGAAAAAAAGGTCTTTAAAAGAGCTAAACTCCAAATGAAACGATTGTAATTGATTAAATGGTTTGTTTATAAATTTAATCGCAAGTGATACTCTAAATCAGATGGTTAAAAATTTAACCTCCAAACAAGCCTTAGAAGTCGCCATAAAAGCGATAACTACCCATTATGACAGCCTTTTCACAAAATTAGGCTCTTATTTTAAGTAAACATTTAGAACTATAGCAATATAAACATGAAATTTGGCTTTTTCAAAGTATTCTTAAGCCATAACAACAGAAAATTCCACTTTAAACATTAATTAACACCTTCAAAAAGAGTGTTGAAATTTTGAAGATTCCCATTGACTTAGGCGTTACCACTTTTAACATCATAGTATACCCCCGACCATGGAGCCAAGACAGCTCCTTGTGGGTTGGGTAGGTATACGTGAACCTTTATTGAAAGAAAGCCTTTAAACAATTACAAACTTGGGGTCTATTCTGGTACCCCCGGTTAGGTTGGGAGACGTCACTTTTTCCGCACGTTAACAACGGGAAAAGTGACGTCTCTCAATCCAACCGGGGGTACCAGAATAGACCCCTTGAAGTCGGTGGTTATGGCGGAAGTCCTACTTTAATGCAACTAAACGAAACAGAAAACTCGTCCATAGTCCTGGACGCGAAGAAGTTCGTATTACATTACTCATCAGGGAAGAGGTCGTTCTAGGTAAATCCATCATACTCCACTGATGTCACTGGCAATATTATCAAAGTCCCATTTTTATTGCTTGCCTTGTTTCATATACTTAGGGGCGTTATTTCACTCTTCTATTAAATGCATTTTTTCTTACTTTGAATAAAATAATGTATCGAAATTCAAGTTTTTGTTTTTAATTGAGATTGCAGCTCTTTGCTGTTGTTTCTCGGCCACCTGATCCATTCCACTATACAAACTAATTACCACAAACAGTATCAAAAATGACCTGCGAAAGAGACACGGACAAAATGTTTATTTCAGCTACTGTCGTGTAGATTTGTCAAGGGTAACAGAAAGCACTAATTTGAAGAGACCTTTTGTTGTCTGGAGGTAGAGTTAGCACTAAATCAGCGTGCGCAGTCCTACCATGCAAATGGAGATCACTTCGCGCCACGGAAAAAGGAGGATTTCATTCTGCGAAATTACCACGATCTCTTGTCGAATTTCATCTCGAGATCACGCATAACAGAAACCAGAGGTTTAATATAAAGTGAGCACCAACGCCGAGTGCTGACACAGAAATGCCGGCAAAAGGATTTAATTCGATTCACTCATTAATGAATTCTCGGTTCGGATGAGAATTCCGATGTAAGCACTACATTGATCAGCATTTAGGAGATATTTGCATAAATAAAGCGAAGTGCATATTCGGTGATTTTGGCGAATTAGTGTTGCAGATTCGTCGGGCGAATGTGCATTCTTCATTCAGCCGCTGAATCCGAATAAATACAAAGGATCCCACAATAGGCAGAATACGCTCGAATGAGTTTGTACGCATGGCAAAAGTTTGCTTATAATATTCTTTAAGGGGTCTATTCTGGTACCCCCGGTTGGGTGGGGTTCCGCACGTCACAAACATAACCCAACCCAACTCCCAACTCAACCGGGGGTACCAGAATAGACCCCTAAAATCGCCGTTACCTGTATAAAATTAATTGTTATTACAATAAACGTCACCGATTTTAACACTAGGTTTACCGGGTGGGTCATTTTGACCCATTTCGAATTTCATGAGTGAAATTCTAGAAAAACGTTTAGTTTTTTTCTTCTGCCACTTGTACCGACTTTTATTCATTCAACGAGTTGAATAATTCGAAATTCGTTCTCTTGAAAGTCTTCTAATTTTGAAGTTCTCTATGTGGTATACCTATCTACACCGATACGGGTCAATTTGGCGCATTAGTAAAATAAGCATTAAGGCCAGGGAATTGTTTCTGTTTATGCGCTACGTATTTGTGTTGGAAGACACTAATGCAGAAAAGAGACGAGCATCGGGAAAACAATGAAAGTCAATCCGCGAATTGCTGTCTTAGCCTGAGGAAGAACGTCTTAGCAGTTTCAGTTTCAACAGAAACAAAGCCAACAACACCTGTACAGAATGTGAAAAGACTGTTTGCGGAAAATGTGTGAAAGTGAAATTGAGTTTAACTGCAAAATGTGCTCGGAATAAATGTAATGTAATATAATGTCAAATATTATAAATTTTATGTATACATACATCTCATGGTTTCATGTATAATAGTACTTTTATATAGTGGTATATAGTTTGCTTTTTAGTTGTTTTTTAAAGAAAATGTCTGATTTTGTTCATGGTTGAAACTTATCCATGTCGGTAGATATAGGTACATAAGAAATGTCGGTAAACCTAGTGTTAAGAGACACAACGGACTCGCTTTAGAGTTCGTTGTTGAGCCCAAAATGCGATTCTTCATCCGAGGACAACGTCACACGGGGCGAGATCAGGTGAATAAGCTGGTTGTGGAAATACCGGAATGCGATGAGTTGACATGTAATTTTGAGAGGTGGGGCCTTATCGTGATGGGGTACCGACGACGGAAAGTTTTGAATGCCTGCAATCATGACGATGCGCATGCGCTGTACGCAGTGGCTTATTGACCGGAGCAAGGGAGATATAGGTAGCTCGGGCGCCTGTCTTAGTGCGCGAGATAGAGACAAAGCATTAGAGCGTTTTATGTCTCCTTTTAAGCCAAATATGATAGGGGGCAAAAAAATAATACCATGCATCGGGCGCCATTTACACTGATTACATCTAGGGGCAAAAACATCTTATCATGCCTCTGGCGCCACTTACCCTTGTTAAGTCACTGGCTCTACGAATATGAAGTGGATATAACCGGTTCCGACCGGTTCTTCGCTTGTTCTGCGGGAAATGGCATAATTCATTTACATTTGGAAAATACTTAAGAAAATCCGGAACTTTTTGAAAGTAGTAGTGTATACAAACCAATAAGATCTCTGATTAAACATTGAACATAGAGTTTCTGCACTTTTGGTTACACTACATTTTCAAATCCAAGCATGTTGCTTCTCTGCATTATTTGCTGTGAGTATTGATCGAAAACCACCAAGCTTCGCAGGTTCCATTTCCAAGTTGATTCTCTTCTATTTGGACCCAAAATAAGCACGGATGGACCCAAGAAGCATTGATCTCGGAACAAAACAAACGAGGATCTATGCGGAAAGAAGACACCGAAGCAAACGAGCGTGGATCAGAAGAGGAAAGAAATATGGATCTGTTTAGATTACCCGCGACGGTTGACTGCAGACATTTGTCTCATGGAAGTCACGTTGCAGTATTGACACATGCGCAGAGCACTCGCACTGGATTCGGTTGGCCTAACAATACAACTCTTTGATAACGAATTTCTAGAACAAGAATTATTGACCGTTATGCAAGATCTAGAGAGAAAAAGTGATGCGGCAAAAACAGAAAACCGTTGAAAATTCATTAGCATCATTACCTAAAAGAAGATATGATTCATTATTATAGTTCCGAAATGTTAAAAATTTAGATTAAATAATAGATTATCAAATTCATTACAACTCTCTTTCGCTAACTCATTTCGTTCCATAAGTCCTTCCTTTATTTTACATTTACACTACGACTCACCCCTGACTCCAGAGATAAAAATCTCCGGTTTACAGTTTGGATGGATGTGCTTAGAAACTTTATTGAGCAAAATAAAAAAAAGAAGAAAAAAGGTTACATACAGTGTTTTAACATCTACGAAAAACATGCGAAAGTTAAGAAAACGATGAAAAATGTGTATTTACATATATAAAGAAAGACTCGCGAAGCAGAAACAATTTTAAAACAGGTTCCAAAAGTTCGCTGCATCTATATACTTATAGGAGGACTGATTAGGGTCCTAGGAATTGAACCTCTAGAGGGTCTTAGTCCATAATCTCTCTAGAGAAGAAAATAAGTTTATATACAGTGATTTAACATCGACGAAAAACATGCGAAAATTATAGAAACGATGAAAAATGTGTGTTTGCAAATGAAAAGAACGACTCGCGCAGCAAAAACATTTTTAAGACAGGTCCCGAAAGTTTGCTGCATCTATATACTTGTATGAGGACTGATTAGGGTCCTAGTCCATAATCTCTCTAGAGAAGAAAAAAAGTTTATATACATTGTTTTAACATCGACGAAAAACATGCGAAACTTATAGAAACGATGAAAAATGAGTGCTTGCATATGAAAAGAAAGACACGCGCAGCAAAAACAATTTTAAGACAGGTCCCAAAAGTTCGCTGCATCTATATACTTGTAGAAGGACTGATTAGTGTCCTAAGAATTGAACCTCTAGAGGGTCTTAGTCCATAAGTCTGAGGTCTTGGTGAAGGAAAGAAACCTGGATCTGAGTCGAATGAACTGGTTGCGTTAGGTGGCTGTTTCATGAGGTTCTCATATTCAGTGAGGAAAGATACGAGTTTAGCTATATTTATTCTTGATAGTTTATTTGAAAGTAAGCTTTTCCACCAAAGTCGAGTATTTTCTGCACTTGGTTTTGCAAACTGATATGACAACGTCATGTGATAGGAAGTTGCAATTTAATAGAATCTTTAAAGGAATTCCTAGGCCTATTCTTAAAACTCCTGTAATATGATTCTGTATCATCTATAGTGAACACGAGTTGAAGATGACCATTATTTTTAAACACATTTTAATGTGATAATCAACAATTTCAGATAAATTGCATTTTTAAACAAATAACTTCGAAGGAAAAGTAAGAAATGTTAAGATCAAAAGTAAGAGATGATAAACAGCTTAACAGAAAATATTATAAAAAAGCAGATGAATTTTTAAAAAGACAGAAATTAGCTGGAGCAAATTGCAAGCTTTTCAAACATGAATGATTAACTGAGGCGATATGAATTTAGATTGGAATTTCAAGCAGTTGGTTCGAGTAGACGCTTTTCAGCTACGATTTGAAGCTCGAAATTGCTTGAATACTATCTGATAAATTCGAAATTGCACCAGATTGTGAAATCTCTGAAGAAGTGGTGACCATCCAAACCATCGAACTGAAACACGTTTTGATAAAATCAAAGCATAGTAAAAATGTTTCTTTTCTTTGGCGTTTCCGGATTTAAAAAGTAAACATAAACACGCAACAATTTATTTAATTAAACGAGATATTTAAAAATAAACATTTGCGTTATGTTTCCCTTAATAATTAAATTTGTGCATTAAAATGCCTGATTAAATCAATTTAAAATACATTTCGCGGAAAAAGCTTTCAAACTATCAAATTAAACTAAGGTAGGTGAACCAAAGGTGGCCATAGTTCAGTTTTGAGGATTTTTCAAAATTTTCTGGTTAGGTCTGTGTGGATGAATTGTTTTGTAAGATTTTACACTTATCTCTAACAAATCAAGTATACTTTTCTTTGTAAGAATTTATTTAAATATTTTTATAATACAATTTCAAAATTGTAGCTGGTGGGCCACCTTTGCCGCATAGTGTTCCAAAGGTGACCAATATATTGAAATCACTTTAAAAATGTGAAAAAATACTTGGAAAAATATTTTTATTTCTAGAAGAGAATTACAATGTTCAATACTTTATGTTTATAGTTATAACAATAACTAGGCCAAGAATTAACAAAAGTTTCTTTTAGATTTCGTGAGATTTTTCTAATATGCAAATAAAACTATAGCCATCATTCAATAATTAAATAAAAATATAACTTTTATTGTTATAAATTTAACAATAAATGGTAATAAGTTTTTTCAGATATTGAAGTAGAAATTTTGAAAATTACTCTTACTACATTGATTTCTATATTTGTTTCCTAAGGTGGCCCGACACATGAGCCACCTTGGGAACATGCATAGGGTCGCCATTTGCACGACTTAAAACTGTTAATACAATAAATTTATTAGAATTGAAGTAAATGTGGTTAACCTTCCAGCGGGCGCGCGTTTGCAAGAGATACTTAAATTGTGCATCGTATTACATATTTATATCGTTATTTTATATATTTAAGAGAGATTTTATTTTCAAAATCTTTGTTTACTATTAGACTAATAAATACAGAATCACTAAATAAACCCAAGTTCTATTTCTCATTTTTTTACTAATTGAAATCATCCTAATTAAAATATATTTTATTATTTAATTAAATATTTAATAAATATTTTAAGTTATTTAAAAATCGGCGTAGTATGTAAACAACTCAAATCACGCGAAACGCTTGCCATGACGTAAGCGATCTAGCCGATGGGTTGCCAATGGAACTAATCCGCTTGATTCCTCAGGTAACCATATTGGCGATGTAATCGCGTGTGTTCCAACTTGTAGATGCCGACCGAAATTATTTCTACTTTTGGGGGATGGGCTACCTTAGGAACGCTGGCCACCTTTGGCTCACCAATCTTAATCATAAATAACGGCGGATCTTCAATTTCTGAATATGATTATTTGCCAGGAATTTCAATTCGCCTCCATCTTTAAAATGTGTCAATCCTTTATTTGTTGCTTGTGGAATTTTGACCCGACACAAAATGTTGATACTTGATAAAAAAATCATTGCTCGCATTTCATATTTTTAATTTAACAAAGGAAAATTAAAACTTATGATAAACTATTCTTCAGTCTTCATATCATTGAAATTTATGATTCTATTACAGATTTGGTTTGGGGTTTATGGCGGCGCAAGACACAGTATATAAGCTATACTGGCTACAAAAAAGTTTGTTAGAAATACAATTTAAACATTTTCAAAGTAAAATATTCCTAAATCAACATGGTAAATGGTAATAAAATATAAAATTCCATAATAAAAACTGAAATCTATTTTAAATAAGTTTGTAAAATCCAATGTATTTTAAAAATGTTATAAAAAATTAATATATTAATGGCTTTTTCTAATTTAATTTGTTATAACTGTTTAAATATTAGTTTTTCATTCTGATTAATTAGTAAGAATTTTTCTTCATAGATGGAGCTATGTTCTAGCTCTAATCTTTTGTTGCTTCCTGTGTATTTAGCGTCGCCTGGATTACATATAAAATTTCGGCAGAGAGTGTTAGGTTTAACACACTCTCTAGTACCTTTTGATTATTCTTTAAGGATTTTGCATTTTGATCTGTCAAAATGATTCTCATATTGATACTGGACAGGATTCAGGCCACAAAAGGTATACTTTTGATTTATAATCTTACCCCTGACAGAAAATCTTGTCTAATTTGGAATCTTTATGGTGAGTGGTCATCGATAAAGTTCGCCATTCGATTCCTCGTTCATTTCTTCCTTTTTGAACATTTTTTGCTTTCTAAATTAATTTTTATGTGTTTTAAATATTATCGTTTCAAACTTCTGTTGATGCAATCACTTGAGGCTGTTGCGTTTGTACGCTTAAAGATGTATTGTCGTCGTTTAGGTCTAAATCTGCTGTTTATTATCTACACTTTTTCTTTTTAATTTTAATTTTTGTGTTTAGTATATCTATTTTTTGTATCTGTATTATTTTATAAATAGCTGCATTTGCGCCTTTATATATAATACTATGAATTTTTATTAATGTTTTATTAATTAATTTAATCAATTTATAAATTTAGTCAATTTTTAACTGTTAAAAATGTTATATTGCAGAAATTTAAAAAGGAATAAAATAAATATTCTTATTAATTTATTGAATATTACCTAATTGAAACAAATAATCTTCAATACATTCTAAAGCATGTACACATTCTATCTTCATAAAACAAATATCCTTATTATTACATTCGGGAATTTTTTCAAACTTTTAATGGTTTAAAACAAAAACGCACTTTCTTGTGATTATACCATTATGGAAAAATAATGTCTCGAGAAAAGTATAATAGAATGTACAACAGAATATATGACCAAAGCAACGGATTCCATTATGAACCCTGAAAAATTATTATAATCACGCACAATCCTCTATTTTCATAATTCAATTTATTCTCAGACAAAGAACCATTAATTTACATAACAACTGGAAATAATGTAAAGGCAAAAATAAAATGATTTCATGGAATTTCTTTCTATTCATTCTTGGGATACGGTGATAAGTAAAAATAATTCATGCAACACCAACTTCAAAAGATACGTTTCATGAAAGAAACAACAACAAAACAAATAATCAAGGAAGCAATCTGCGTTACGAAATTATGAAAGATATATTTCTCTTCAGCGCGAATGCTGAAGTTACGTTTTGATTAAATTTCGAAGGAGATATGTATATACATCTGCAGAAACAATTTTTCTTCGGGCAATAGAAACAAAATCTGATCTGTGCAACCCTTTTTCTTGGAGAAAGTTTCCACGAGGGAAGCAGATTTTCATTATTATCTCCGGAATGAACATTTTATTTTTTGAAGACAGAAAAAGTAATCGAGTAAAAAAGTACTTTCTCTTCCAATATTTTTGTGCCATAAAATATCAAATTTCAAAAAATTGCACGATAGGGAATATCCTTGATGCGAGCAAATGTTTTATTAGACACGCGAGGCAGCGTACAGTGAAATGCTTTCAGGAACATTCTTCGCAAATCTTCTTAAATGCCCCGATGCTCTTACTTTGAAGAATTTCGCGAATGTTCGTGCGGGATTTGAATACGATATTTTTAAGTAGGAGGATCGAGCTTCAATGGAGGATTAGCTGGAAATAAAAGCTTGTCTTATCGCAATAAAATCTTTACAATGAAAAACGTACAATTTAAAAGATACAGAACGTCAGAAATCACAGGGTGATTCAAAAGTTCTTTAACCCCTTAAGGGTCGCATTTTTTTGCTATCTAATAATAAGATGACCCTCCTGTTTTGGAAAGGGGCTGTCGTTTTCATTCATCTAAGAAGGCATAGAATACTTGAGATGCTTATGGATTCTACGTGATTTTTGTGTCAAATTATAAAGCTAATGATTAAATTTTAGTTTATAAGCCTAAAAATACGATAATTCGATGCACGTCAACATGACAGGCGCGACCGTTAAGGGGTTAACTTTTTCTTGTTCGGCGTCACATGTATGCGACGAAGAGAAATATTACATCTTTAAAAGTTAATTCGTCGCTACTTACACGTCTAGTTATATTCCGCGATTAATTTTTTGTTTTTCAGAATATTGTGGGCCACCAGCCGACCCAGATAGCACGTAAGTTTGCAGCAAGTTTGATTTTGAGTTGATATTACCTTGTCATAGCAAATTTGACGCGTCAAACTTGAAGCGAACTTGTGGCTAATTCGCCGTGACAACTAGCGCCACCCTCGCTTGCAACACATGTTTGCCACAAGTTCGCCGTGACAAATAGCTCCACCTCCTTTGCATTGCAAGCTTGCTGTAAGTTTGAAAAACAAGCTTGATGCGAAGATAGCACAAAGAGATAATTATCTTTGTCTCTGTTTTAAAAAAAACATCCGATTTTTAATAGCATCTCCTAGACTGTCCTTCTTTTTATTAATTCAACAAATCAATGATAATTTGTGAAAAAACTAACATTTTTTAAAAAAATTTTGAAACATTTTCCATCTTTTTACTAAATATAGCACTCGCACTTTAAAGAAAAATCGCCCTTTTCTGAATGTTGAAATTTTAACGTTTATAAACAAAATTAAACCGAAAAAATAGTCAATGTTTGTTGAAAAATAAACTTATACATTTTGTCCCATTTTAAAGTAATTACTTTTGAACTCTAATTTCATAATTTATTCTACTAGCAAAACGTAGTTATTAGCGAAAATCGCTCTCTCTTTGACTTCAAATCATATTCTCAACTCAAAAAATTAATGAAATCAGAAAACAGTTTAAAATAAATCGTATACGAATCGAATCGAACGATGTATTAGCGAAATCTATCTTCTCTCAGAGTTTAACTGCCAGAAAGGTTAGCGCGTCAGCTTCCGAACCGGTAGGTAGCGAGTTCTATTCAGGGTTGTGTTCGCACTCCGTTTTTGCTGTAATTTGCAATGAGTTTGACGCGGTAAGCTTGCTGCAAGTTCGTCCCATGGTGACTTCGAAGCTTGCGTTAACTTGTTGCAAGTTTGCACTCTTATCATGTCAAATTTGTTGCAAGCTTGCTGCAAACTAAAATTGCTATCTGGGGAGTACCTGCAGATGGCGCTGCCATCGCCAATGACGTCAGAGCATCAAGCTGCCGAGAACAGTAGGCGACGGGGCTGTACAAGACGCATAAACGACGCTGGGTTTTTTTCGGACAAGGACAAAAGACGACGATGTGCCATCCAAAAGCCTTTTTAATGATGAACTGCTTCTACTGTATATATCTGTAACTGTGAATAATGCTTCTTCAAAATGTAAACTTAATTCTGCATAATATAATAGTTAGTTAAAGTTACTGTGTACTCATTTATGGAAGCAATCACTAAGCCTACCTAGTCGCCTACAATATTGCTAAGAAATTGTACAAATAGTCCTACTTTCTTCATGCTTTCGCGGTGAGATTTTCCGCCTTGAATCGAAAACATAGGGGTCTATTCTGGTACCCCAGTTGTTGGAGTTCCGCACGTGCTGTAGAACCCAGCCAGCAGAGGAAACACCAAGGCTCAAATTATATCTGTCAGAGATTCGAAAATAAATCTTACATAGAAGGGGTTTAAAAGCAATAAGTTGATAACCAACTATGATTGAAAGATGCCGTTTGTACAGAAGTATGGAAATGAAATCGGATATTTTTTGTCGCAAATCAGGACTTTATTAGTCGCATAAAGTCCAGTTTATACCACCAAATGGTTCTGCATTTTAACCTTCCGTTGGGGCAATCGACCTGATAGGCACAGCTCGGACTTTTCGTCCCCCTTCCACTTCTAGGAAAAGGAGAACTCTATCCCTCACAGTAGTCTCCTTTCTTTACCTGATGTTTGGACCCCATCCCCTTATTCAATTGACTTGAAAACTATGTGGAGTGCAGATATCGCCATCGCTCGGAGCAAGGTCCGGACTGTACGGTGGGTGCTTCCTACCGAAACCATCCAAGAGCTGTCGAGTTCGAATGACTATGTGGGGGCGAGCCAATGGGATCTGTTTAGTCATCCACCGCACAGTCCGGACCTTGATCCGAGCGATTTTCACTTGTTTCCACACATGAAGACCTGGATCGCAACACAGCGCTTCGACGATGACGTCGGTGCGTGGTTGAAGTCTCAGACGCCAACATTATATGACGATGAAATTAACAAGCTGGTGTACCGTTATGAAAAATGTCTTAATTTATACGGAGATTATATTAAAAAATAGCTGAACAATATGCTTTTCAAATGTAAGTAATAAAAAATGTCTCCTTTCATTTGGGTTTTTTATTATTCTAAAACGTAAGCTTACTTTCGGAATAGCCCTCGTGTTTGTTTCCGCAACCTAAAAAGTTTAACTTCTTTCTATGTGATTAAAACATATTATTTTACATTTGTTTTGTGTTTGTATATGTTTCTTTTTAAGATTATCTTGTTTGTCCGAGCCTCGTTCCTGTAAAGGATGCTCCGTCTGTAAACAAATTATTGTTATCAGTAGAAGCAATAATGTAAACCAAATCACACACACACACAACGTAAGATTTTGTTATATTTGATGTGATTTATTTTGTGGAATCAATAAAGATTTTCTGCGCACGCCCATCCAAACGGCAAACCGGAGATTTTTATATCTAGACGCAGGGGCATGTCTTAGCGTAAAGTAAAATAAAGATATCGCCACAATGGCTTCGCAGGCATATTCACACCGAATTCGTCACATATATGGTTGTCCGTAATATAGAGCTTAAAAACAACCAACTAGAAAAATTATAACAAATTTAAAAAAGAATCCTAACTTAAACTTTAAACAAGCACAACAAAAAAACGCTTTTATTTATAAACAATAAATTTTTTAAAAAATTAGAAAGAATGTACACAATGCTTAAGTAGCACGCAATTGCAGCAGTAAAACAAACAACAGAGAACAATGGAAATAAAATTCCCCAGCTATTATTTTGAATCCATTTGGAATAGTTCTTAGCCCTTGAAACAGTGGACTATAATGGATTCCTTGTTTGTTCCTGGGTTATATTCGATTAACCCTCCAGCCGTTAGGCTTTCAGATTGCTAAATTTAACGAAATTGTCACGTTAAAAGAGAAGGCTATTCTTCAAGTTGTGAGGTTCTGGAGAAAAGGATTTCAACCCCCTTTTGTGGTCATTTTCGCGCCGTAGGGAGTCTATTAGACCTGTTATCGTTCAGCAGTGACAGATGACTTCTAACCTCGATTCTTTGTGACAGAATCCTTTGTTAGAAGACCCTTCTTTGAGCATTCTCAGAAAAGTTGGTCAAACTGACCCTCCGCTGGCCACAGACACTCCCTCTCACTATGTCGTCGCGTGACACCTGGGGGGGAAGAGAAAAACTTGTAGAAGGAAAATCTCGGGTCTGACACTTATATGGAACTTTTCTTTCCCGAGACAGTCTCGGGTCTGCCGTTATGAGAGGAAAAAAGTTCACTCAGATATCTCGGGCCTGACGCTAGGAGGGTTAACTCCGTGTTTTTTTAATTTATTGTTTGGGCTATCTTTGTATGATCTTGGTTTCCATTGTCCGTAATATGTGTAATTTTTTTTACCACAGATGATTATTTTAATGATTTCATAACTTTATCTACTAAAATTCATCGTTGCAAAAAATAGTTGCCTCAAAATCTGTTTTTGTCAGACGAGAGAAACAATACACCAGTATGTTTGGTTTAAGTGCTGGCGTCCTGCGTTCCGTAATTGAAGAAGTTCGTGATTCTCGTGATGACTCTTTTGCAAAGATATCCCCACTTTTCTCTTTTAAGCTGTCACGAAGGTCAGTGATTAATTATAGAATGCTAAAATTAAAATCAGTGGCTATTAACAATATTAGTTACGAGATTGTTCACCTATGCCGGTGAGGCACCCGACGGAGGGTTAACCCTTCACTGCTTATACTCTATCGAATTCGATACATAATTTATTTTTCACGTTAATAATGAATAGAATTTTTTTTTGTCCACTCGTACACGCTGTATCAGATTAGAAACATCATCAAAGACCGGATAGTAATCGTTTGTTCCATTTTTGACGGACAGAACAGGTCCTATTGATAAGTCTGTGGTAGTCAGTTATTCAACTCCTGATACACCTACTGACATATTTACACCACAGTTTTTAGCATTTAAAAGGAGTCTCGCATCTTTGATGGTTTCATCAATTGCTTCGACAGGTATTTACCATTTGATATAACTTTTAAAGTACTTTTTGTTATTATTTTATAAGAAAAAGAAATGGTGATTTGATGTGTTCATTAAATTCAATTTAATAATACCACAATTTTACTTTTATTTTGTCTGTATTTTTCTGTTGCGATATGCGAACTTTCCCATGCCAGAAACATTTTTTATTTTGAGGTTTAAACAAGTAATATAAAAAAAAAAAATTAAAGTCAATTCCTACTTAGGTCAACAAAGAAAAATTTAAAAAAAAGAAAAAAAATTTGAAAAAACTGTATTAACATCAAGTGTCATCCACTACAAGTTTTAAAAATGTATTTGAACTTGAGTGGATGAATAAAAAGTATTTTATTAACGATTGAAAATTTGAACAAGATATATAAATAAATATATATAGAGAGAGTGTGAACTAATAGTAGGAATTGAAAAACTTCATAAAGTCTTTTTTAACATATCCAATAGAGGGAATAAAGAAAGTAATCAACATTACCCTCTGACAAAAATACATGAAAAAATGACGCCTTCGTGAACATACCAGAAAACAAAGGATATTAAGGTCTAGAAGCTGGCAAACCTAGCTCCATCTATTGAGAAAAATTCGAACCAAACGACTCAAGGCGACATATGCTTTCTCCCATATAAAACCAGAATTAATTAATTAAATTTAATTAATGAATTAATATTTGAAAAAACTGTATTAACATCAAGTGCCATCCACTACAAGTTTTAAAAAATGTATTTGGCCTTGAGTGGATGAATAAAAAGTATTTTATTAACGACTGAAAATTTGAACAAGATATATAAATAAATATATATAGGGAGAGTGTGAACTAATAGTAGGAATTGAAAAAAATAATGCATGTTAGGGTTAAAAGAGAGATTCGTTACATATGATAGTGTAATTTAAAGGAGCGTTTTTCCTCGTTTTTTTTATCTGTAGTGTTCTTAGACAGATAGACATGATTGTTTTTTTGGGAGGAGGGAACTCCGAGAGCACTGAAACTTAGAGATTCCTCAAAATCTCGAGGTTAAATTTTTTTACGATGACAATATTTTCTCGTTCTGCACTTCGTATGAGAGAAAGTAACTAACTATTAGCATTTTTGATATCCCACGCGATGTCTAGATCCATAATCTTAGAATGGCCGCTCTGCAGAATGGTATCTTCTGCCTTATAAATATTTTGGAAGTGTTCTGATGCTAAAACTCTGCTTATTCAAACTGCGTGAGTCCAAAGTATTTGCACTATTCTGCATATTTCATTAAGACTCGTTGTAGCACATAAGAGACAAACTTCAATTAAAACCATCTGGTATTATTGATTTGAATTGCATTACGCGGCTAGACATACGTACAGCCTTATTATCATCTTGGTAATAAACCATTCTGTGTGCCGTAACATTAATATACATCATTCTCGACGTCACGGCAAATTTCCAACTAATTTCGTCAATGAATGCAGAAGGTATTAATCCCCAGATGTGGATTAGTTTAGTTTAGTTATGTTAACGTCCCGTTTTGAAGCAACACGAGGGCTATTGCGGGACGGACCTCGTAATTTCACACTTTCTGCAGTTCAGCTTTCTGTGCTCCTGACTTCCCGCATGTTGAGTCTTTCTTTTTACTTTCTCGTATACGAAGTATACAAAGAGAAAGTATTGTAATCGTCAAAAAATTCGAACTAGAGATGTTGACGAATCTCCACGCGATTTAGACCTCCCTGAGTCCGAAGAACTCAATTTTTGAATCATGTCTGTCTGTCTGTGCGTCTGTCTGTGAACACGATAACTCGAAAACTATTAGAGATACGGGGATGAAATTTGGTATGTGGTCTTTAAGCATAATTTGTAGGTTGCTATCAAGTTTGGACAAAATCCGTCAACGGGAAGTCTGTCTGTCTGTATGTCCGAAGTCATGCGAACACTATAACTCAAAAACTTGAATAGCTAGATGGATAAAATTTGGTACACTGTTTTATCGTCGTGAATGTAGGTCCGTATAAAATGTTGGGCCAAATCCGTCAACGGGATGACTGTCTGTCGGTCTGTATAATAGCATACTTGTTCAACTCCATGCGCATGCGTAAATGCCTGTGAAAAGAAGGGATACTCCGAAAACTTGGCAGTTTGCCAAAAACCAATTCTGGCGGCGAGATTTTGTAAGGAAGCAAACATTTAGGGCGTCTCGTTTTACTTGCGTATTGGAAGCAATCTCTGCGCATGCGCAAGCTATTTAGCGAGCAAGCTATTCTCCTGTTTTCTTCTCCGCACGCGGAACTTGCATTACTAGAGTTTGATAAAAAAATAAATATTGCAAAGTTTCAATACATACTTATCTTTTTGAATATGATTCTTCACCTCAATATTTTACTATCACTATAATCAACAATGAAATTTATCAACGCAGGGGGAAGGGAAATGACAAATGTTAGAAAAGTATACGAGAAAGTTTAGGGGAGGCCACTCCCGCTGGTTTATTTTTATTGATGGTTTGAGCTTTTTAAGAAATACTTTTTATTTTTTATTTAATTTTTTACTGAATGACAGTTCTGTAGGTTTATAGCGCCCTCCACTTGTTTTTGCGTGTTTTTTTTTTAACTTATTGTACCCAGTCGGTTCCTTGGTGTGGGATTCTCTCGGCGCCCTAGGGCAGCTATTGGTCCATTGGCCCCGACAATAGATGACTGTTCCAATTCCCGAGTCTCTCCGCAGTTCTGGAAACCTGTTGCCACGTTGTCAATGCCCTAACGGTTGTTTAGATTTTTTTTGGGGGGGGGATGGGGCTATGCATTCTACTTTTTGACCTTGTTTTTATTTTTAGACTACAAAATTTCATTCCTTTTCCTCTCCCATTGGCCGTTTTTATCCTGTATAGGACATAAAGTAATTTTTAACTTGCGCAGTTTTACTCAAAAAAACATTCTGTAACTGATAATTTGATATTCCCTTATACGCGGACGTGCATTACCGTTGACTAACGGAATTTATTCCTTTCTGTCTCAGAAGTAATTATTATTATTATTAATTTATGCATTTTTAATTCTATGTTTGGTACAGTTTTTATTTGTGTTTTGCGTGTCGTTTGATGTGTAATTTTGTTTTTATACTATGGGGTTTCAATATTTAACTTTTTTATATATCTGATTTTTACTGCTTTTTCTGTGTTTATTTGTTTGTTTCAATACTTATCTATTTTTATATATTTTTACTGTTCCTTGCTTGACCGAGCAGTAAATCAAGCTATTTTCTCCCCACCGAGGTGGGTCGAACCATGTTTACACTCCCAGCTCTCTTGTATTTAAATTACTGCCCCTGTTCGGGCAATGCTTGTATAATCTTATTGAACCTAATAAATCCCGTCCTCCACATGCTGGTGGAGCGGCTCTCTACTCGCTGGCCCTCTACCGGCCTTACACCCTTTTTGGGTAGGCCGGGCCAGTGTGGGTATTTTTACGCCTCACCAATGGGAGGAGGTTTGGCCACTACCTATGATTTAGCGTGCAACAGGCCCCATACATGGCGGATCTTCAGTGGAATCGGGTATCGAACCTGAAACCTCCAGCCCCAAAGCCGAGACCTTACCACTAGACCACCGCTGCCTCCCCCGGATGAGGAGTCGAGGTATTAAAACGGATTGCTAGGACCTCCGATTTTGGACATTTTTTCGTCGGCAGATTTCAGCTAGAGATGCTTTCAAATTCTTCGCAAACATTTGCAGTATAGTATATCAAAATTGTATTGATTTTTATACAATTTTATTTGTATTGACTTGTTTCATGTTTTGTGAAGAAGAAATTTTTAACCAGTTTTCACTTCTTTCCCGATATGTTAGAATTCCGAAATTTAGCACACTTGTGTTCCTCGATGTCAATATACTATTTTAATATTTTTAGAATTTAATTATTATTTAATTAAATGATTAAATTAAATTTTTATTTCTTGCGAGCGACGCTGCTTGGTAGTGGATTTGATTCGAAGGTTTCATACTATTTATCATATTAAATCATAAATTAAAGATTAAACAGAAGAAATTACTTAATACTATTTTTAAGAATTTTATTTTTTTTAATTCTATTAAATTTATTTACTTATAAAATGTCTTAAATACCCAAAACAGTTTGATACTAACTGCAAAATGGTAAATTCATTTTAATTATTTAGATCATTAAAACTCCTGTATTTTGCCAGATGGGTATTTTTGGCAATCCTTCTAAAGATTTTTTTTTTCATTTGAATAAAAAAATATGAATAAACATTACAAGGAGCATGAATTGTTCGTGGAAACATTACGCACCTAAAAACCGAATACATAGTCTTTTAATAAAAGGAAAGGCAAAATTTTAAAAGAATCCTTAACTCTACACTTAATGTTTTTAACACCGAATGCTTGTCAAGTAAATTGAAATGCACACTGGTTATTTTTTTTCGGAAGAGCCATTATGTTGACCATAATGCGTCAGAATAAATCGAAATTCATTCCGACTTGCAAAATAAATTATTTCTCAGCAATGGCTGCTATATCAATTACACAAATTATTAATGTATATTAATATAATCTTATCCATTTTAAAGTTAAAATAATTCTAAGCTTTTAAAAGAATTTAGGAATTTTATCTACGAAACTTCAGCCACAAAGCATTTATTTCACAATTCGTGTCACTCCTAAATGTTGAAGGCAAAAATTTAACTGCATTTTCTGAATTTAGTGAGTGCATTTGCTATACAACTAAAAGAATGCACGTATGCTTAATCTTTAATTGCCCAGTGTTGCCTTTAAGCAACGTAAACAATTTTATCTTCTAAAATCTTGCGAATAAGACTGAAGATCTAATTCCTGGTGTTGCTAATAGGATAAATGTTGAAATTTTAATAAATTAATTTACAACATATAGATGGCAACCTGAGAGCTGATGAAAAAAATGATGTTTTCACGTGACTCTGCATCTTTTTAACTTTGTTTATACGCTTGAGAAAAACATATTTTATTCTACAATGTAGAAGATATTTTCCTATTTAACAAAATCAAAACGCAAAAATGGTAAATCCTTAAGCCCCCCACGTATCAATTAAATTCGAATAAATTTATTACAGGTTTATGGCTCCATGAATAACAGGTTGCATTCGAAGTAAATTCAACAAATCTTGTATGCTTATAGATTCAAGAAATTAAAAATGGATTATGACGCTAACAATTAAAAACAATAGTTGGCAATATGAGAACAACAATTTGCATAAAAAATGGGGGAAGAATTGGTATTTTTAAAAGAAAGTAAAAGCGAAAATTGCCGTTGGCACCTCTGTATCTGAGCAACAGTATGCGTGATATTTGTTCTAGTGAAGTATAATTAAACTTCTTTTCCGATGCGATTGTAATAAAGCCTTGGTAGTAAGTTATCTTCTTTACAGCAAAATCAACATAAAGATACCTCAAACAAATTGGAAAAACTTTACAATTATGAGCACAACATTCAAGAGGCGAATGTTGCTAGTCATTTGTTCTATAATACCCGTCCTTCTAAAAAGCCGTCCTCGAAGCTTCCGACGCTGCGTTGAGTAATCAACATAAAGATACGGCAAACAAATAGGAAAAAACTTCACAATCATGAGCACAACATTCAAGAGGTGAATGTTGCGAGTCATTCGTTGTATAATACCCGTCCTTCTAAAAAGCCGTCTTCGAAGCTTCCGACGTTGCGTTGAGAAATCAATATAAAGATTATAAAGACACCGCAAACAGATTGGAAAAACTTCACAATCATGAGCACAACATTCAAGAGGTGAATGTTGCATAATACCCGTCCTCGAAGCTTCCGACGCTGCGTTGAGATAAAGACACCGCAAACAAATTGGAAAAACTTTACAATCATGAGCACAACATTCAAGAGGCGAATGTTGTGAGTCATTTGTTGTATAATACCTGTCCTTCTAAAAAGTCGTACTTTAAACTTACGACGTTGCATTGAGATAAAGATGCCGCAATCAAATTGGAAAAACTTTACAATCATGAGCACAACATTCAAGAGGCGAATGTTGTGAGTCTTTTGTTGTATAATACCCTCCTTCTAAAAAGCCGTCCTCGAAGCTTCCGACGTTGCGTTGAGGAAGGAAGATTTGCAACAAGTGTCGCAGAGCAGCGCTTTATTATGGAATTAAAAATACGGTTCGTTAATTCCCGAGAGTGCCTAATAAGGCGAACGAAAACTCCGAAAATGAAGTTTTCGGGGATCTTTTAATTGGGAGAGGGTCTTTCCTTTCGGTTGTTGCGGTTGAGAAGAAAATAAGTAAAAGCCGGAAATCCAGCCAATTTTCTAGAGGGAAATCATTAATTTTGAGCCATTCTGTCAACAGCAGTAAGAGAAAATTCGAGATATTTCTACGTTTTAAAAGATGTATAATTAAAACTCAAAAGTGATAAATCCTTAAGCCCCCTGTGCATCAATTAAATTCGAATGAATTCTCTGTAAGTATGTTGTGAGTAACAGGTTGCATTCAAAGTAAAATCAACAGTTCTTATGTAAAAGAACACAAAAATAAAAGATTTTCGAGATTGTTTAAAAGTACTAAATATGAAAATATTAAGTAAAAAAGGATTATGAATTATTCCGAACCAAAATTATCGAAGAATTTAGATAAGAGTAATTATATTGCGATTCGTGAAATATAGGTGCAGACTTTTTTCCTTATACATTGTTCTCAAAATTCTTGCTTATAAGATACATTGAAATATGAATAACATGACTTTTAATGCTTGACAGAGAAAATGATATCATAATACACCAAAGGGCGTTGCATTTTTAGGGCAATCAAATACACATTTTAATAAGTTTCTGTTCCACTCAATAAATTAAAAACCTACTTGATTAGTATCATATACGAGAGTTAGCCATTAAGTAAGTCACAAAAGATAAGAAAAATAATTTACCGTGATAATCACTTGGAAACAATTTATTTTTCAACATAATCTCCACCAATGTTGATGCACTTATCCCATCGTTTTATCAGCACCCCAATTCAAGCTGCATAAAATTGTATGGGTTGCTGTCTCATCCACAGTAGGATTTCACGTTGAACGTCGTCATCATCATCGCCAGATGTAAATCGCTTGGGGCTAAGTCTGGGCTGTAACGTTGATGCTGTAGCACTGACCAACCGGACTTAGTACCAAGCGAATTTCATCTGTTTGGCCCACTAAAACATCTTGGAGGCAAACACTTTGCAGATGACGACGACGTTCAACACGAAGTCCTACTGTGGATGTCCCATATTTGCTCTCCACGATTTCACTTTATCGTCGATTTATGACTGTTGTACATATGAGCGGCTGAACTGTCTATGCCCAAAAAAATCTTAGAGGCGATTCCAATCCACGGAAGAGCAGTCTATTACATTCTAACGAGTAACTAAGCAATTACTTTTGAATACTTTTAACCCAGATACCTGCATTTCAACGAAGAGCTAGATCAATTTCTCTAAACTGCAAATATTTAGTCGATTCATTGAAATCAAATAATCAGAAACAACACACCTCAGCAAGTATGAGGACATGCTTGACACGCAAATTATAAAAAGTCCTTAAATAATATTTCACCAAATCTGAAAGTTGGTTTCTATCCAGTTTAATACAACAATGGATTTATATTATTCCAATAATTTATCCTTTTCCTCTATTATTTGAAGCAACTGACCAAAGTAGATTATCAGTTTTTATTGCCGAAATGCCCGTTTTGTGTTCAGTGACCGTTTATTAAGCTGGTTTCTATTTTCTGAATATTTTTAATATATAAATTAAAACTGAAGTAATATATTAAAATGAAACTGGTTATCTTTGATTCTTAATTTAAAATCATGAATAATAATAATATACATTTTGATTTTATTTTAAATGTGTCTTCTTGGTTCCTAGTAATATCTATACCAGATATTGTTTGGTGCCATGATTTATTATTATTTTAAAACTTTCTTTCGTTTCTACAAATAGTGAAGTCATATTGTTGGTTTAAAAATTTATGCATAATGTGTATATAATATTTAATTTGCTTATATTTAAGAATGAACTATTACATAAAAATACAGTGATAAATATTTTCGCCTATGTGTCCAGGCACTCATGTATAAAATTGCATTAACACCTTTGTATTCACTCATTAATAGCAGATAAAATAACTAATAAAGAATTAATTTTCCTAAAAGTTCCACCATTTTCTAGAACTTCTTTCATTTTTCAAAACAATTGCCTCGATAGACAATTGTTCAGTCATAATAGTTAATAACTAATTGTTTCTTTCAATATGCATTAATTACTTTAACTAAACTTTTAACTATAACGGAAAATATTATCGAAAGTTTGTTTTAATTAACTTTCTCGATGATTAATTGAGTCAGTAATTGTTCATAGTGATAATTAAAAGTTTTAGTAGGTTTAAGTTTCAGTAGTTTAAAATAGTACAACATTTGAAAAAAATTGAATTCCGGTTCTGAAAAGTAACCTCCCCTTTCAGAAATGTTACAAAAGTATATTTTTATCAGTTACATTTTTATAATTAGTTAAATAAATTTAAAATTCTTTTAACACTTACCTCAAGGAG
>BGPR01000455.1:0-19806 GCA_013235015.1 Araneus ventricosus
ATATATATATATTATTGATATACAGAGTTTCCACACTTATCTTTTAAAATAGCTAATTTCTAAACCGTTACAGATAGACATATAGTTCCAATTAGAAAAATGATTTAAATGAAGGTAAGAATTATAATATATGTCTATTGAGTCAATAAATATATTTCTGAAAAAGTTACGAATTCTAACTTTTTATACGTTTCCCCGGTTCTATAAGTCATGTTTAGTGAAATATTCTTGACAAACTAAGATATTTCAAAAAAAGTCCCACTCTTTAGCGACTAAAACTGAGCGAGTTATGGAGCTTTGAAATTCATGATTTTTAACCAATCAGAGGCCTCTTCGAGCAACTGCTGCGCATTGATTGGTGAATTGTCTTCAAGACGGCTATTGAAATGCTGTAAAGTGGTCGAAGTCAGCGATATTCAAAGCTCCGTAACTCGCTCAATTTTAGTTTCAAAAGAATGGAACTTGCTTGTTTAAAATATTAGAGTATCAAAAGCATTTTACCAAATATGATTGATAGGACCGGGAGACTGTATTAAAAGTTAGATTTCTTAACTTTTTCACGAATATATTTATTCACTCGAAAAACATATATTATAATTTTCCCCTGCAATTAAAGCATTTTTCCAATTGGAACTATATGTCTATCTCTAACGGTTTAGAAATTAGCTATTGGACGACGATAAGTGTGGACACTAGGGTGGATCGAAAATTAAAAGTGTGGATAAAATAATCGGCATAGGGTGCAAAAGTTGTCTTTTAAGTGTACTAGCATACATGCAAAATTTTTTCAACTTTGTTTAATATCTTCCGGTGCCCCAAGAAACCTAAATATTAGCAAAAAAACGATATTTATGCAAATTTCGAATTAAAAATTAAAAATATGTTAAAGAAACGAATTTACAGGAAGAAACGTAGAGGAAAGGGCGAAGAAATTATAAAAATATCATCAAAAATTGGAAAATTATCGTAATGAAAAAATATCGTGTTTGTTCGATATCACATTTTGTAAGTGTACAAATTTCGATACATGTAAATGATAAAAAGACAGGAAAATTCCACTTGCTGAGCTATTGTTTATGAAAGATCAAACATTAGAAAGTAAAAGGGTTATTGGAGGAGTGGACTTAATTGCGACTAAAGAAAAGAGAAAAGGGAAAAAGAAAACAGATCGAAGACAGAAGGAAAAACGTAAAATGGTTAAAACTGATGCTGATGCTGCTGTTGCTCAATCAATGGAGATACTTCAGCTCAACACTATATCTTCGTCCTCGTATACAGATTTAATTACCTTGGAATATCAATCACAAAATCGTTTGGATTTCCCTACCTTAGCAAGGGAATGTGATCGATACAGAATTTCAGATAGAGCAGCTGCTTCATTTGCCAGTTCTGTTTTACAAGACATTGGAATTGTATACGAAGGAGAGACTTCGCATGTGGTAGATCGCAATAAAATTCGTAGACAGCGTAAAAGGCTTTAAAATGCAGTTGCAGAGTCTACTAAGTTAACAGTGTCTTGGTCTGTTTTAATCGGATTATATTTCGATGGGAGAAAAGACAACACAAAAGTGCTAATTAAGAAGGACACAAAATACTACCCAAAGACCACGAAGGAGGAGCATTATACTCTTGTAAACGAACCTAACTCTGTGTATATCGGACATTTTACTGCTGCAACAGGAGGAGATAAAGCCATAAAAGAAGCAATACTCAATTTTTTTTGTATCAAATAATATGCAATTAAATGTGCTAACAGTAATTGGATGCGATGGAGCAAATGTTAATATTGGGCACAAGGAATGTATTATTCGCTTGATGGAACTGGCCTCAATAGATCATTATAATGGTGCATTTGTTTGCTTCAAACAAATGAGTTACCTTTTCGTCATCTACTAAATCCTTTAGATGGTGCAACAACTGGTCCTAAACAATTTTATCGACCAATTGGTAAAGCAATCAAAACCTGCGAGGAGCAACCTGTAGCTCCTTTTTATTCAATAGGTGTGGATAACATGTCAGATAATATAGACAGAATGGTTCTTAGCAATGATCATCAATATCTATATTATATTTGCTTAGCGATATCGCAAGGCGAATGCTATTCTGACATGGAATCAAGAAAGCCTGGTCCAGTTCCCCACTCAAGGTGGTTAACAGTTGTATGTAGAATTTTAAGGTTGTATGTGGTCACAAAAAAACCATCTGACAATCTTATTATTCTTACAACATATATTATGAAGGTATATGCAACCTGTGTGGTTTGTGGTTCCATGTCAAAACAAAGCACTCCATAACAGAAGGAGCGCGGCATATTTGGAGACTTGCCTCATTTTCTAGATACCTGAAACCTAATTTAAGAAATATAGTAGACACCTTTATTCAACAAAATAGTTTCTTTTGTCATCCTGAAAATTTGCTATTGTCAATGCTCACAGATAACAGAGAGAATATAGGGTCTTTAGCACTACGAAAACTAATTTGTGCTAGGAATGAAAACAGAGGATCATCAGAATAAGAATTTTTGAAGTACCAAAAACAGACTTTAAAGCAAAGGATTATTTTGCACTTATTAACTGGCAACACCACCTCTTTTGATGAATGTCATTTAAAGAAATTGAGGTCATGGTAAAAGTTTGAAAAACGGAGGAATAGTGAAAATATCCATGCCATACCCAGCTGTAGAAAGATGTTTTCGCTTAGCGTCTGAAGCGTCGGAAAGTGTATATGGAGAAAAGAGACACTGCTTCATATTGAATAGGATACAATCAAGAAGTCTTATCAAGCATTATAATACCAAAAAGGATTACATCCTTTAGAAATACGTAAATCTTCAAACTAATAGAATTAAAAAATCTATGATTAAGTTCACTTTTTATAAGTTTTGTGATTTATTGCTTTAACTATTAAATTTATACTTAATGTATTATTATAAAATTATAATTATTTATAAGTTTGTACTTTAATACTTGAATAGTCTGCCAATTTTTCAAATATTTTTCATTACTTCACAATTTTTAATAGATATTTGTAAAAATGTCAATTTTTAACTTTTTTTTTGGGGGGGGGGCGTTTGGGCCACCAGAATAATTGAATGAATTTTAATAATAATAAGAAAACGTAAACTAATATACCCAAAACAAAACTTTCTTCCCCGGCGCTAAAGGAAATTTTGAAAATATTTTTTTATAAATTTCAAGAAGTAAATGTCATTTTTAATTATTTTTAGGGCACTTGGGGCACTGGAAGTTATGAATGTATTTCAATAAAAAATTATATGAAAACTAAGATACAAAAAACACAACTTTCCCCCCCATGCCAAAAATAATTTCAAAAAACAAAATTGTAAATTTTCATAAAAAATTCAATTTTTAACTATTTTTGAGGCGCTTGGGGCACCGGAAGATATAAATGAATTTCAATAAAAAAATAATATAAACCAATATAGTTAACACACATCTTTCCCGCCCCATGCCAAAAATAATTTCAAAAAAAATTTTTTTCCTATATTTTACGATCCACCCTAGTGGACACCCTGTATATATATATATATATATATATATATATTAGATTGTCTTGAATAAAAAATTTAAAAAAATTCTAAATCACTTTAAACATCCATTTGATTCTACTTGTAACTAAACAAACCAAACACAGGTAGGTAATCAAGCATTGGCATTTTTTGCCGTTACATTTGCTTTCTTCTTCAAGATGATTAACGAAATCAGCATACAATATTGTTTTCTTGCACATAAAATATTTTTAACCCATTATAAGGCCATTTTTTTCTAGTAGTGGTATAACATTGGTATTGAGATTAATTTAAGAAAAGAAATTCATTTAGCTTATTAAATGACATTATGTTTTCATAATTCATTTTATTAAATATAATTAATTACAAACTCAAGACACTTCGTTATGGTTTCACATAAGAAATTGGGACATCCAGGTTTTTGTTTCTAAATTCGAACCTTAAAAAATGCATTCAAAAATGGATGAGTTCGGTGGAAAGTACAGGATGATTATAATTAAAGTTGCACTTTCAAAAGGCTGTAGAAAAAGAACCACTGGTCAGAATGGCCTTGATATTTAATCTGAGCATACGTGAAGCCACGGGAATTTGTTTTGCGAAAGAAAAAAAAATAGTTCAAAAGTTGACCCATAGATGGCGCTGTACTCGTGATAAGGTGCTGAAAAACGATTGCTTTAAAAGATATGCTAATTTTAAGACGCTAATTCAAAGACGTGACATGCGCACGGCACATTGAACTTGTGATAAAAAGGCGGAGAACATGCAGTTCCTGTTGTGACTGTATCATTGAATGATCGGGCTCTGCTTGTGAAGCTTTTTTACAAGAACGGTGACTGTGCGGCAATTGCATTGAAGAAATTCCATACATTAACGGGTTTAAGAAGCGACTCTGGTCCAATGACTAGATTCGGTCTGAAGAAGATGATTGATAAATTCGAAGAGTCGGGTTCATTTGACGTAAAATGTGACAGAGGGAGGAAAGCAATTGCTTCGACGTCAGTGGAAGATGTGGCTACAGGATTGCAGGAAACGTCAAGCAGGGCTTTGGGAGCGTGCACTTTAGGAGGGATTTCCGGAACTTTAGACATGCCTGTCAGCACGGCTCATAAAATTTTACGAAACATCCTGCAATGCTATCCATTCAAAATTACGCATATTCAGGAGTTGGTTCCTGCTGACCTGCCAAAACGAGAAGCTTTTGCTCCGCAATTTCTTGCTCGAATGGCAGTGGACAATGCATGACCATTGAACATTTTGTGGACAGACAAAGCCCATTTCCATCTCCAAGGTTCTGTCAATACTCCAAAATTGCAGTATATGGGCAAGAGAGAATCCGTTCCAAATGCAACCATTGCCTCTTCATTCTCAGAAGGTCACTGTGTGGATCGTTGGCCCTTTATTTTCGAGGAGATTGGTCATTGAGTCATGTAACCGGGTACAGGCAATGGGACTCGTTATGAATTTTTTTGCTCAATCAAGCTCATTGCAGAACTGCAACAGCGCGGATGTGTGGATAGCACAATTTTTATGCAAGATGGCGCTCCTTTGCAATACCAGTGAAGCAGCTGTTTAATCTGCATTTTGGAAATGACAAAATTATCAGTCGCCATTTCCCAACAGCCTGGCCGCCACTATCACCTGACTTCTTGCGAGTTCTGGCTGTGGGGTTACCTAGAAGATGTTGTGTACGGGTGTCCGCTTGCGAACTTAGCTGAGTTGAAAAACCGCATTGCTCAACACATTCACAATATCACCATTGAAACACTCCGATCTGTTGTGGAACATGCTGTTTTGCACTTTCAGCTCATAGGAGAAAACGGTGGACAGCATATTGAACATTTCTTAATCAAGTCGAAGCCGACTTCCTTTCCTTGATGGTTTAATCAGTTTTTGCTTTTCCTACGGTTTTTGGCCTAGGGACAATTAAAAACCGATTTGATTTTTGCTTCTTCCACGGTTTTTGGCTTAGGGACAATTAAAAACCGATTTTTCCTATCCGCTATGGCACCACGTTGTCGTGGTGAACGGGCTTTGAACAAAGAGTGCCACAACAGCATATCACGTCTTTTGATTAGCATCTTAAAATTAGCATATCTTTTAAAGCAATCGTTTATAGTAACTTATCACGAGTACAACGCCATCTATCTGTCTACTTTTGAACTATTTTTTTTTCTTTCGCAAAACAAATTCCCATTTCTTCACGTATACTCAAATGAAATATCAGGTCATTCTGACAGTGGTTCTTTTTTCACAGCCTTTTGAAAGTGCAACTTTAATTATATTCACCCTGTATAATCCCATGGCCTTAGAAAGGTTACATACAGGTACAAATAAACAAAACTAAAGGAGAAAAAAATTACTAAGAATTGAAACAACTGCTAACAAAATCGACTGCAGTGCCAAAGTTTAGTCGTCCTGATTTTTGATAATTTTTTCAGTGCATCATTGAAAACTATTGTTACTGATGAGGCAAATATTCTTGCTTTTTATGTCTTATCAGCAACAATACTTTTCAATGCTTCACTGAAATACAAACAGTTTTCATTGCTACTACATATATTTAATAGTGCTGTTTTCTTACATCGTTGAAAGGTAAGTAGTGAAGATTCTATTTATTTTTTTCCTATTCTTCGCAATGAATTTTTGATCGCATGAATTCTGAAGCGAACTTTTACTTCATTTTTCTACTATTTAGATATATTTGTGAAATATATCACCAAAGCCTACTAAGATATTCATTAATATATCCGATATGCTAAAAGATAATTATTGCTATACTTTCATTTTTATCAGGATGCTTCACCCTCAGCTAACATGCTGAGAGACGTTCTCACACTAAAGAAGTAAAATGCATCGCAGCATTTTAATGTCATAATCAAAATCGAATTTTAAGTAAGCAGTAAGAAAATAAAATTTGAAGTGGTAACTCCATGTATGATAACGAGCAGTTACGCGTTAGATGACACAGCAAAATGACCCGCAGCATTTTGATGTGAGTCAACAGCGCATTTTAAATAAGCAGTAAGAAAATAAAATTTGAAGTGGTAACTCCATGTATGATAACGAGCAGTTACGCCTTAGATGACACAGCAAAATGACCCGCAGCATTTTGATGAGAGTCAACAGCGCATTTTAAATAAGCAGTAAGAAAATAAAATTTGAAGTGGTAACTCCATGTATGATAACGAGCAGTTAAGCGTTAGATGACACAGCAAAATGACCCGCAGCATTTTGATGTGAGTCAACAGCGCATTTTAAATAAACAGTAAGAAAATAAAATTTGAAGTGGTAACTCCATGTATGATAACGAGCAGTTACGCGTTAGATGACACAGCAAAATGACTCGCAGCATTTTGATGTGAGTCAACAGCGCATTTTAAATAAGCAATAAGAAAATATAGTGTGAAGTGGTCCACGTATGGTAAAGAACAGTTAGACGTTACATGACTCTATCATTATGTTTTTCATGGAAATGTGACGTCATGTAGCTTAATTCATATTCGTAACCTGCAGATAAATATATTAAGAATTTCAGAAAATATTGGCAACATAAAAAATACCAACGTAGTTTAATGAAATAAAATCTTTCCAACTCCGATAAGATGCCGCGCCGTTTGCTTGGTCTGATCATATAGCAGTTATGGTATAAGGAAAAGAAAACAACCTGCGATTGAAAGGGATAATATTTGTATTTGACTGCTATAGGATTTATTGATTTCCATAGCTTTAACTATTTATTTTGGCGTGTCACTGTTTTAGAAACGTGAAAGTGAAATATGTTCGTTTCAGGAAATAAATTGCTTTATGAAAGAATGTCGATTGAAGTATAACTTTGTCCTGATATTTTACTAAGTGCTAACATTCAGAATCATGTTGGTGACGAAACTGGTATAAGGTAAATCTACAGCTACTTTCCTTACTTGTAATTTAAATAAAAAGAATTAGACACAAATGTTTGAAGCAAAAATTAATCCATGTTATTTCAAAAATAGATTAGTCGAAAATGGACTGGTTAGTACTGAGCAAGATATTCATTCATAGAGAGTTTATTAATATTAAATCAGTGGGCACTTGAAGCATGCTGAGCCTTTTTAATCATGTTCTGATAACTGAAAAAATTATATAAATCTCTCTCTCTGTATATATATATATATATATATATATATATATATGAACATTCCTAAACAGTTTGTACGCTATAGAAATCCAAATTACCGGAAAGATTGTTTTCAAATTATGCTCACAAATACTATGTAATGATTATCTATATAAGTATTGTATTAGTTAAGTTAGTGACAATTAAATTAATACATTAATAAAATCTATGTTTCCAAATATTAAAAAGATTATTTTATATTTAGAGATGTCTTCCTATTGAATGAAATTATTACAAATATTTACTCATTTAATTTCTTTTCTAGCTCTTTTCCTACAAGTTGCGACTCAATATGCTTTATAAAATAATTTGTCCTTATTTAAACATTATTAATGGCTTATGGAAAAAAATTACTTTCGGTGGTCTTTGTAAATCGGTTAGTAAATTTTATAATTCTTTCAGATGCTATGAGATATATAATTTCTTTTACAACTGATATTCACATTCAAATTTTTAAGAAAGTTTTAGACGATAAAACCGTTTTGTGTTTTAAAATATTGTATGGAAAAGTGTTTTCCACAATGTAAATATTATATATATTTTAAAAAATGCATTTATTTAGCATTACGTCGAGGGATAGCATTGAATAGATTTTTAAATTATTGTATTTTACGTTTACTCCATTTAGCCGTCAACATATGACTAAAGATGTACTAGCTGCAGCTTTTTTCTGTGTTATTAAGTACTTCATATTCGCCTCATAAAGTATAAAGACATCCCATCCCTTCCTCTTCAGAGATTACTTCCTAGAATAATTTTCGCGAAAAAAAAGCCCAAAACAAGGCGAAGTAGCTGGTGCCTCCCTCTCACCACTGGTACAAAGGAACAAAGCCAGGACTTTCCCCATCCCTTCCATGCGACAGGCAGTCCAGTACCTGTCTTTCACGACTTGTCAGCGTCCACTTGAATTGCCTTATATATTCTGAGGGCAACAAGATCTACCCTCTCTGTCCTAATTGCCATCAACATCAAGCATCACCAAAACACATTTTAGACTGTCTAGGACTTGACTAGGAAAAATTTATTCGGTACTTACGTATTAACGCCACCGAGGCTACATATTGGCGGTAATGCGCCAATAAAGAGCAATCTTGTTTACAAAAACCGCCAAATTGGCGTTAATACGTAAGTACAAAAACCGCCAAATTTGCGGCACTTGAAAACCGCCAAATCTGTAGCTGCGGTGGCGTTGGCGGCACTTAAAAACCGCCAAATTGGCGTTAATACGTAAGTACAAAAACCGCCAAATTAGCGCCACTTAAAAACCGCCAAATTGACGTTAATACGTAAGTACAAAAACCGCCAAATTTGGCGGCACTTAAAAACCGCCAAATCTGTAGTCTCGGTGGCGTTAATACGTAAATGCCATTTATTCTTCTCCCCTATTAGTCATTGATTTCATCACAGTCAACGGATTCCTTGATCTGGTCTGACTCCGTTAGACTCCATTGGAGATTAGTAACAACACAACAAGTATAAGGAGGATTTCTTGACAACTAATTAATTATTTATATTTCATTAATAGAAGATAGGAAAATATTTTCATCAAAAGCAACGCCGGATATAACAGTTTTGGTTGTTGCATTAAAGTATTCATTGACATGCATCATTTTCGTATTGCTACAATAAAGCATTTATGAAAGGCCTAGTTCCAGATTCTCGGCTTCCGGACAGGAGGATCGTATGTTTGATACCGGACTCTACAGAAGACCTTCTCTGTATGGGTCTATCGAACATTGACTCTGTCGCCGTGGTTCAAATATCCATATATTGGTTCTGCATGTGTAGATGACATTTAACCTTTGATGACTGGCAGATATTGGCCAAATTGGATGAGCAAAGTTCAATGTCAAACCCAGTTCAATGATCAAATTCACAACCCAGGGGTTTCTGAAAACACAAGAGTATTTGGATTACGGATGGCAACTGATACAGATTTTTTTTTAAAAAATTGTAGAACGACATCCGAGTATTATATAAAGAAACGATAGATTAATAATAAAGGGTGTTTTGTCCCTTTTCATAAAAGAATTAATTGATTTAAACTAATAAATTGAACCAAACACTTGTTCTCCAACTGTAACTACGTAGTGCTTTCTTTTAAAAAGGATTATATATTACGCATTTAAAACGTTACAAAATAATTTGCATATTTTCGGTCCAAACATTTAATGGAAATGAAGTTATGATGATGGTCCAATATAGGCTGTAGTCCAAATTTGGTGACTCTCCCCTAATTCCAGTTTATTAAACGCACCTGAATATTATACTAAAATTCTCGTCTATAATGTAGAAGCGAACACTTAGGTTAGGTATAAATAATTTAAATGGATTAACTAATGCTTCTGTGAGGAAAAACCAAAATAAAATCAGTCACCTGGCCAACTGATCAAATGAAAAAATTAATAAATGGAAATTTTCAGTGTGGTCTGACGACTAATATGTCATTCCTTATAAACTGTCCGCATTGCAATTTACGAGGTTCGTCTGGGAATTGGAGAGATTCAATTGAGATGTTAAACTGATTAATCAATGAATTAATCATGACTTAACACTTTATAAGGTACCAATTAAATACGTCACTTTGTATGAAAATTTCAACTATAGATTGTTTCACAAACATTGTCTAATTATGCTATTTTTATATAGTATTTGATAGGTAGTCTTTTTAAAGCTTTAAGCAGTGTATATAAATTTAGGAATTTTCGATGTCATTTTAATTAAGTTGAAAAATAATCTACGTAATTTTCAAAGTTCATAGCTCCGTTTCAGTTTTAAAAACTGCAATGCGATATTTTAAACAAATAAATATATTAAAATATTTTGATACTATACTTCAAGATAATTTTTCTGGGGGAAGAAGAACGCAGACGGATAAATTGCCTAGTTTATCTTGGGAACGACCTAGCATATTCTCAAATGACTAAACCGTCAGTGTTTTCAATATATATGAGAAACGTGTATTGGATGAATTCGGATAATGTGCGAAAGCTCTAAAACGTAGCTCACGAATAGAATTAGATGAGCGATTCTACTTTCTGAAATGGTCATTACAATCCCATTGAAAGTATATCTATCAGAAACTTCGTTTGTAACTTACTCGAGAATTCAAGATAATACGCGGTAACAAGTATCCGGAAGTTTGGTATGAGCAATTATACAAGGTTATTTGCCATAGGCGTCATCTTACAGCGGCAAAAATGTATTCATTTTATGCACCGAAACACATAGATTTGGACGAACGATTCTATTTTTTGAAATGTTTATTTCAGTCTCACTGAAAGTATATCTATCGGAAACTTCGTTTGTACCCTATTCGAGAATTCAAGATAATAAGCGGTAACAAGTATCAGGAAGTTTGGGATGAGCAATTATGCAAGGTTATTTGCCATACGCGACATCTTACAGCGGCAAAAATGTATTCATTTTATGCACCGAAAAACATAGATTTGGACGAACGATTCTATTTTTTGAAATGTTTATTTCAGTCTCACTGAAAGTATATCTATCGGAAACTTCGTTTGTACCCTATTCGAGAATTCAAGATAATAAGCGGTAACAAGTATCAGGAAGTTTGGGATGAGCAATTATGCAAGGTTATTTGCCATAGGCGACATCTTACAGCGGTAAAAAAGTATTCATTTTATGCGCCAAAGCACATATATTTAGATAGAAATATTAGATTGATTAAGAACAGAAACATTATATTTGCAGGATACTTTATGAAGCTTATTTTAACTTGAGGAATCTTGCAGTGTGCTTTAAAACAATTTTGAGATTTTAAAATCTATTATCTTCATTTAGAATAAAACACGAAGTTATTTGTTTATTAAATTTGTGTTATGTCATGGGATAAATATATTGATGTATTTGGAAATTAAATTTTATATGCAAATACATTTTGATCAGACGCTTTTTCTTTGTTACTTGCGCGAGATATGTGTGTTTTCATGTGATGTGTGATATTTTATGTATTTATGTGATTTTATCTGATTTTTGAATGTTTTATTTTTATAATTTTTCGTTACTTTGTACATCTTTTACAATATTTCTCGTTATTATTAATTTTTTGTGTTGATATGACCAGTTATTTTGATAATCTACCTCATTGCATACTACCATTCATGTTCTAGTGTGGATGTGGCCAATTATTGTACGTTTGTTTGTACCTCATTGAATACTACCATTCATGTTCTAGTATGGATGTGGCCAATTATTGTACATTTGTTTCGTATTTTTTGAAATTCTTTATTTTATGGAATGCTGTATTGTTTCCCTTGAAACTTCTTTCAACTCTTTTGTGAGTATTTTACTTACTTCTGAAGCCTTGTGTTGTACTTGGTGGTGCACAAGGATTTTTTTCAAGAGAATGCAAAAAAAAAAAAACTCCTCATCACCAATACCATTTAAAACGTCTTACCTGTAATGAAATTTTTTTGCTTAACTTATCTGTTATACTTGTCGCACACTTATATTTAGGATGATTAGTTTAATGTTTCTAAAGCTGAAATTTGTTGACGATATTTCACTCGCTTCCTTTTATGCTAGAGTTATGAAATTTTCTACGTGTACGTGCTTGCGATGACGATGCAGTTAAAATTTTTAGATCTATATTTTCAGTTAACTCTCTGAAACCGGCTAGAGTGAAAATTCCAGTACCTCAAAAACTGAAGTAAATTTTCGTTCACGAAAACAGTATAAAATCGTTCCTTTCTTCACAGAAATTCCAGGAGGGCAACACCCAAGTTTGGGCGATCAATTGTACGCAAAGAAAGGAACAACTTTTCTCCCGTAAAATTCACTCAGGCGTCCGGAACCGCCTGAGTCTGGTTTCTGTCGAATGGGGCGATTTGAGGCGGGTTACGGCTCATAGAGTTAAACGAATAATTTATTTAAATTTTTATTCGTAATGAGTAATGACATCTGGGAGTGAATTTGAGATAAAAAAGATTCCAAAATTCCATAATATTTAAAATAACGAAATATAAATTAAGATTAAATAGCAATCACTTATTATTTAGAAAAATACTCTATTTTTGAGTACTATTAAACCGGGAGGACGCGAATCGGGCCTTTGAGGCTCGGAGGCTGCAAGAATTTATTACAGGAACCCCTACACGGAAAACTACCAAATTCACAGTTGCTGCATTCAAGATAATTTACTTGCTTATCACAAGTATTCGAGAATTCCTCCTCACTTGTTATCTCAGAAAATAGACGGTCGAGCTTCTGAATCCCGATGCTCGAGCTCGCGTATCTGTGTAGAATTGCTAAAGAGAACAGATAGAACTCTCTTCGAACTACAAGTATTAAATAGAAAGATTGGTAAAGCTTTTAGCTGAAATATCAACTAATTCAGAATCTATTATTGAAGAAAATGCAGAAATTGTTAATTTTGAACTAGATAGAGATAGTAAGTCGAATTCTGAAAAGGAATTAGGCTATAAATCGGATGTTTGTGAATCCACCAATTATTCAGAAGAAAAGGAGTTAAAAAAGATTTTAGTAAACGGTAAGATAGCCGGAATTAATAAATGGTGTGAAAAAGAACCTCGCAAAAATATGAGAACTTTTACATACAACATAGTGTAGTCATGCCCTTGACAGAAAATTTATCCATATTAGAACTCCGATGGCGAGTGGCCTTCGAAAAAGTTTGCCATTCGAGTTCTCTGCCATTTCTTCCATTTTAATTGTTTTTTTTATATTCTAATTGTTTTCTTTTAATTATTTTAATTACTAGAGCACGACTTTTTTGTTTAATTCTATAGTGGTTTGTTGGTTAATTGTAAGACAATATTATTGATACAATCACCTCATTCATGGCTGCTCCGTTGGGCGCACAGAAGGGTTATTGTTATCGCTATTGTTTAATTCTTCTGTATTCTTTCTTTTTTTTGTATTCTAATAACATAGTGATAAAACTACTCGAAAATTTTGGTGAAGCAAAAGTAGTATCATTGGTTCAAAATTCTTCGAAATGCTTCTCGATGAGACAGAAATGCATTAATACTTAGATCCAGGTGAATTCAAGTAATTTCGGAGGGTAAAGCCAATCTTTTCAAAAATATCTTGGAAGTATAAGCATTCACCGATCTTCTTCATTTTAATGCCCTCCCCAGAAGAGATTTATCGGAAAATTATTTTATCAATATTTCATATTCTGTAAACTAATGCAAAAAAATGTTTCCTGCTAAAGTAAATGTAATTGTCTGCGCGTTTTGTTGAAAAAACAAGACCCGGGCCTGCGAAGCCCGATTCTCGTCCTCGAGCAAGTGAGACGAGCGTCCTCGCGGGTTAAAAAAGTGCTTTTATAAAACGGCCGTTATTATTATTCTCAAAGTCAATATTTAAAATAATCAGTAAAATGCTTCTTCTTTTATAATTTAACCAATGATATTGATATGATTAAATTGTTTGATCTATTGATGCAAATTTAATTACCAAAAGGTATTTTACATTAAGTGCAAAATTATATTCTACAAATAAATGAAAATATTGTCTTTTCCATTTGCTTTCATCTATAGTTTTGATAGAATGTTGAGAATGCCCTTTTCCTAACAGATAATTATAATTTCATTCCATTATTAATATTAAGTCAATGCACTGCCGTGTCTCCAGATACTGAAAGAAACTGTCTTCGAATATTACCTGCAATTTTTTTATCAACTTAGAATTCACGCGCCACAGAATAATTTATCCTGCATTGTTTGTGAACAAACGACAAGAAATATCGAAATTTTTTATTATATGTAGTTTAATCTTTTTAAAGTACAAAAAATATCCATCCATACCTTCTGAATAAGACTTGCTTTGTTTAAATAAACGGTGGAAAATATTTCATTGCTCTTCATTTTCCTTTGTATTAGCATACATCTCAAGTGTCTTTCATTGGTATTATTTATTTCATTTTATCTCCCGTTTTAATCATGTTTGTAAATTTAAAATTTACTATTTATACTTTGGTCTATTCTGTTTTTTGTAATTGCTAATTAGAGTTCATCGAAAGAATTCCTTTAACCCCGCACTAAAAGATTGTCATAATCCAACAGAATCACCGAAAACGGAAACCTTTGCAATATAGAAATAAGGCAAGAGGAAGGTTAAGAGGCCTTCGAATTAAAAAGCTCGAGAAATGATATGAAACTTCTTGGTTTTTCAAGATAATGATAAAAAATAACTAGAATTGCTTCGGCTGCAAGACTGAAATATGCTTTAAGTATATGAAGTCACGTTTCTTGGATATCGATTTCTGGCCATATAAAGAATCTTCCACAAATGCCGAAAGCATCTGCAAGGAAATCCGATGCTTCAGAATATTGTTTATAAACTAAAGTTTTACAATATTCAAAAAATTTTTTTTCTGCATCAGCACTGAAAAAACGGACCTTTAGTTAACACACCTTTGAATTAACAAGCTCGAGAAATGATTTGAGACTTTTTGGTTTTTCAAGATAATGATAAAAAATAAATACAATTACTTTGGCTTCAAGACTGAAATCTGCTCTAAGCATATGAAGTCATGTTTCTTGAATATCGATTTATGGCCATATAAAGAATCTTCCATGAATGCCGAAAGCATCTGCAAGGACATCCGATGCTTCAGAATATTGTTTATAAGCTAAAGTTTTACAATATTCAAAAATTTCTTTTTCTGCATCAGCACTATAAAAACGGACCTTTAGTTAACAGACCTTTGAATTAACAAGCTCGAGAAATTATTTGAGACTTTTTGTTTTTCAAGATAATGATAAAAAATAACTAGATTTGCTTCCGTTGCAAGACTGAAATATGCTTTAAGTATATGAAGTCACGTTTCTTGAATATCGATTTCTGGCCATATAAAGAATCTTCCACAAATGCCGAAAGCATCTGAAAGGAAATCCGATGCTTCAGAATATTGTTTATAAGCTAAAGTTTTACAGTATTCAAAAATTTCTTTTTCTGCATCAGCACTGAAAATTCGCCAACAAATGTTAAAAGGAGATATCTGGAGGAAACAGTATTTTATTCTGATGAAGGCCTCGAATAAATAAAAATAATGGTAAACACTTTCGAACTGAAAACAATTTTAAAATCAGGGATATTTAAGGATATATCTGAAACTTCAAGGTTTACAGAAAGTTGTTGAAAAATGTTTAATTAATATAAAACTAAAACTGATCGATTGACTGGTTTGATATCTGACGGCTGTTACGGATGCTAATGTTGCTGGATTCAGTTTATTACTTGAGCATCATTTTATGTTAATAGATTTTCTACAATGTTCTTACCCACGGCATCAGAGACAGAAAACACTAATATATACGTTCAGCTTTTTTCCCAACGTAATCATTCTGCTGGTAATGTAGGGGTTAATAACATTTTAATCGCACCCCTTTATCAACCTTACCCCTTTTTCCATTAAGAAAGTTCCGTATCCTTAATCAAGAAGGTTCCATTAAGAAAATTAGACATCGTTTATGAAGAAGGTTCTATTAATTTTTTTTCCATTGACACACAAGACGGAATGTATTCGCACTCCTATATTAAAATTAAATCGAGGTACAAGGACATGCGTAACTATCGTCAAATATCAAATCAAGCCAATCGCTCAATTTTAGATGATTCCCCAAAGATGTAACTATCATTTTATGTAAAAATTTATTGAAATAAATAGTATACAATACAATCAGGTATTCATTTTTGGACATTTCTAAACAATTAATGAATTCCAGAAAATTTAGAGTACCTGTTTCTAACCTGTGATGTGTGATTGAAGTTTCGAGTACCTGTGATCTAGCATCAGAATGTTATCAAAAACATCGCAAAGCATTAAATGCAAATAACGGCATTCACACATTTTCATTAGAAATTATACAACTCATGGGATATGACAGTTGATGGAAATTTCTTTGTGAATCATTTAATTTTTTGCGGGAAATTAGGAAGTACTGTCTTCTACAATACTTCGAGTAACGATTTGTTCCTATGGCGTAATAAAAAATTATTTCATTATTCTTTCTTTTTAATTTCTCTTATGTTTCATGTAAAGATTTTGACGTTAACTCTTTGGACATATAGGTAGAATATATATGCTTATGTAATTACTATAAACCTGCATTGATATAGATAATGAAAGGTAATTATCTTTATAATAAAAAGAAGATAAAACATAGAATGAAAATTCTCATTATCTATAAAATAGTTTCCAACCAAATTCTATAATATACGAAAGCATCGTGGAAAATTGATTTATTTATCATGTGATAATTTTCATATGCAAGCGAATTAATCAAATATTTTTTTAAATAATAGAATTTTTCAAATATCTTACAAATATGCAAACGAAAATTTCATGTTTAACATTTCACAGCAACTGAAGAAAAATTTCATACTTTACAGATGTCAAATGCAGACGGTGCTCTGCTCGATATATAGTAGGATTTTACACTAGATTGCAAATTTTGCCTCTATCACCTCATAAAAATCAAATTTAAAACATATAATGGAAATGCTATATTGGGCAGATGTCAAATGGGGTTTCAGTGCACCGTTCAAGTATACAATGCAATTTATTTCCCTTTATCGAGTCGAAAACGAGGCAATGAAAAGTAAGGAATCGCAATATCTCGATAGGTAATTTGTTTCCGACTTAGGGAAGCTTCAAATGAGCAAGATTGATGACATGCGTTTTCTATCAAATTTTCTTTGAAAAATCGATGAAATGCAAGGACTTATAGTTGAAACGAAAACAATGTCGAGAATTTGTCTCAGCAACTCATTTAATTATTTATCTTCACAGGATCAGCCTACCGAAAATGGTGTTAGGCATATGATACTTAACAGAAACTTAAAATGCAACAAAGATTGAAAAATACAAAGTAGAATCTAGGACAAAACAAAAACACAGTATAGAGATAACAACAAAGGAGAACCAACAGTGATATGACTCCGAAAAACCGTAACCTAAAGGAGGTTCCCAGAATCTAATTTCGTTGTACATTTTTCTTAATGTTTTACAATATTCTCTCATCCTGAGCATCAACCCTTAATTTTTTAAAGCATCCATGAATAAAATATTTTTATTACGAATTAAAAGCTTTGGTAGAATAAAACCAGCTACAAGTCTACATTCAAGAACAATATATGTTTAACCCTTGCAGGCCCAACCAATCGGCTAATCAAAAGGGGTAAGGCGCTGGGGGAATGCCTGGAAAGAAGATTTAGAAAAACATACATTACAATAAAATTTAAAAACAAAAAGTGGAATCCAATACAAGTTACATAAAAGTAACTTACTGCAGTTCCATAGGTCTTGCGTGGTATCCTTTATATGTATTATGTTTTACCTTTTCCAAGTTTAAAATATCTACTTAAATACTAGGACTAGATCCTATAAACAAAGGATTTGTAGAAGACAATAAAACAACGTCTTATTCCGAGTAAATAAGGAAGTATTTAATAATTAAATTTGTAGAAATATATGAACAAATAGTCAGGCCTGTTAGGAATCGGTACCATTTTTTTAAAAATTACAGTAAATTCAGTAATAAATAATTCCTGCTTTCTCTTTCTGTAATTAATTCTTTACGTGTTTTTTCAAGAAAGACCACCATCTCACCAAGTCAAACAACCACCACTGCTTGCCTTCGATTGAAAAACAGTAAAGAAAACTCTTATCTGATGGTGTCTAGCTATTTCCGGATGTAATAGGCTACGGAGTTTTCCAATCTCTTCTGTCACATTTCTCCATTAGGGCAATGAAAAGGAAAAAAATTACTGGTTCTCTCCTGAAGTGGTTGGTCCTGAAGAGGACTGCAATCTCATCTATTCTCGCAACCGTCAATTGCATACCAAAAAATATTTTAAGCTAAAAGTAAGAAATTTCGGTGAGAAAAGTAGCTCGGGTGACAAAACAATATTGGAAGTGCTTCGAAGGTATGAAATAAGTAGTAGTCATGTATTACGTAAATGTGATGCATATTTTAACGTACGTTACGCATCTTAATAAACATTTATTGGATTTTATTGATGGGAAGGAATACAATTAGGACATTATAAAAAAATTGCTAATGAGGAGCTTTTAGACAATATCAATTTGCTATATAAAGGATTAGATATATTTCTTTATGTTATAATACAGTAAAAGAATATTTATAGATTTTAATCGCTATTAGAGGTAAAACGAGTTTTATACTTAAACTTATAACAATATAATTTATATTCAATGCTGTCATTAAAGTTTATAAGTTAATTAACTTATACTTGACAGGAATTTCTACGGATTTTGTTCCCCCCTCTATTTTATTTTTAACTGCATTTTATGAGTAGGTGAGGTACAATCGGGAAGTGGAGTAAAGCTGGTACCTTGATTGCGGAGCGGTTAGTTCTCCTATATAACGGGTAGAATCTGTGTTATACTCCACTAGTTAAGAAAAAAGATTGAGCATAGTGGCCATGGTGTCGTTGTTAAATTCACTGCGTCTGTGAAGATTTATTCGTTTTAATACTTTGTTGTTTGTTTTTAAACTATCCTCAATAAAACTACATTTTGTCCAGCTTATTATATGTTTTCTAAGGATATATACCCTATTAAACAATGAAGATTTAGTCCAATAATTGCGTGGTTCTCTTTTGTTTTTATAATCTTCGCATTCGGGGTGAAACCGGGTACTCCAAATGGAGCAAAGCCGGGCCAGACAGTATTGATAATTCTTCCGCTGAAGACAATGAAAACACATCAGAAGGTGATTGTTTGTGTATTAATGATGTATTTTGTATATTAAATAAATACAAAGGAGGGATCCATATTAAAAACTGTCTAAACTGGGCCCATGGAAGCTGCAATGGTGTGGAGGACGAAGACAATTGCTTTACATGTGAATTTTGTAACTAATATTCTTAACTTGACATATAAAATAAAAATATATGTGCTGATTTTCCACTGAAAATGTAGTTGACCTTATTATTCCTCATAAAATTAATATTTGTACCCGATTTCCCCCCCCCCTAGTGGGCTAAAACCGGATGGTTTGATTATTTTATAACAAAATATCATTGCTGATAAAAGTAATGAAACCATGACATTTCAGGAATGTTACATTGTGCTCAGTCAAACAATGAACATTTTGAAACAATT
>BGPR01000455.1:29806-57649 GCA_013235015.1 Araneus ventricosus
CAAGATAGTACACATTTGTTCCAGTTGCCTGGGCAACTTACGATGTGCCATAAGAATGCTTTTTCATGATAGTGAGTTCCGAGCTGTATTTATCACCTCAATATCAACAGGGAATTTCTGGCCAAGGAACATTTCGTTAAGGATGCGCAGGGCAAAAAATCGAATATGATTTCTGTCTCCGTGTGATGTGGGTTTTATATCACCTCTACACTTTTTATCGAATGAAAATGCTTGCATCTTCGTTTCCTCCTTTTATATTTGTCCTCCAGCTTTACTGATAGGTTTTAAGAATTTCTGCGTGTTTGAAATGAGATATCATATTATATAGATACCTTCATATGATTTCACTTTAAGCGATAAGGTGTGCGAATCTTTGACAGAATTTTACATCTTTTTATACATTTTATGATTTTGTGAAAAGGAAGTCTGAAGAAGCCATTCTTGTCACCCGTTCATTATTTTATGGTTGCGCCGATTTTGGTTTCTGAGGCTTCGGGGCACAAATAAGGAGTGAGGCTTCCGGTAAATATAAAATTTTTTATCGTCCGTTGAGTAGTATTTTTTAAAATGAAATAAAATATGATTATCAATGTATGAATTATTTTCCAGGATATTTACATTAAGGAAATATTTACACTGAGGAAACAAAAGCTCTAGTAAAAAGATATAAATAAATGCGAGTTCAACGATATTCGCAATCGTACTGTTTCAAATGCTTAAATAAACAAAGCATTGTTTCCCATGATTAAATCTAACGCAGCATTATTTTTTAAATATGGGAAAGAGGTGGAACGAAAAACATGAAAGTTGTAAATCTGCAACCCGTGTATATGGAAAGGTTGCATATTGCAAAGCCTATTTATTATACGAAATCTCAGGCAAATAAAATTAAATCTTTGGCTGCCCAAATAACATTAAAATTCAGCTAATTTGCCCAATTTGTGACAAAACTAACGAAAACACGTTCATAAATTATAATACCTTTTATTGCAAACCAAGAGTGGATGAAAATAGATTGTGAAAGAAATCAAAGGTTTTTACAGGCCAAGAGATAGTTCGAAAATTGGTACTTGGAAATATTCTCTATTATTGCAGTCACAAGATATTGTACGAATTCTTCACGATATTTTCATCTATTCCGAATGCCTCAAAATATCTTGAAGATATCATGGCAATATTGTGAAGCATCATCATCTATCAGCAAGCATCATCATCATTATTATCTGGCTAATAGGGCTTATATTAAAGCAAGGAAGATGCTTGAAAAAAAAAGATTGCAAGACAAAAGACAAAACCTTCTGTTGAAAGACAGTGAAGAAAAACAACCAATAAACTTTCTCTTTCTGTTATGGGGCACATTTTAAATTCTTTAAGTTCAAACGATGTGAAACGAAAAACACAATTATAAATCAAGATTCGTCTTTAACTTCGGAAATGAGATATACAATTGCAAATGTGGCAAGGCTTGTGACAAAACTAGTGTTTCTGATAGATCAGCAGGATTTTCTTATAAATGCAGCTTTAAAAGATATGGGAATACTTAACAAAGACGATTCTTCTAAAGTAGTCTATGGTAGTAAAATCAGAAGGGAAAGAAAACACCTGCAGGGTTATGAAAAGAAAAAATGCGAGAAAACAATCCTCATCGGACTATGTCATATACTTTGACGGCCGAAAAGACAAGACTTTGATTATTGTTAAGGAAGGAGAACGGGTAACTGTTATATTCTATTTAACTAAAAAGAATATAACAGAAGAGTATACTGTTCTGATTTCAGAACCAGGTTCTATATATCTTGGTCATGTCACTCATATATATGGCATTTCTCGGCATGAAAACAAGAATATTAACTTTCTCTAGAACAAAGCTGATCATTCTAAGTTGCAAGCCGTTGACTGCGATGGTACAGAGATTAATACAGGTCTAAAAACGGTATCATAAGACAACTAGAGCTTTCTATGGGCCATCCTCTGTAATTTTTTATTAGTTACGAGCAAATGAATTGCCATTACGTTATTTATTGCATTATTTGGACTGAAAAACTACTGAGGCAAAAGTATACTGTTGAGTAATTGGAGAAAAAATTTAGAATTTTATAAAAAGCGCCTGTAATAAACTTTGAAAAGATAGAAATAATTTTGAGGTTATATGTTTCAACAAATGAGACCCAACAGAGGACTTAAAAGTTTAACAGTTTTAGTAAGGACTAGTTTAGAGTAAGCATGTTTTGGAATTAAAACTCTGTGTCATCTTGTTGGTATCAGCAGTCTTAAAAATTTCACAAAATTATAATAAAATGTCGATTTCTGCCTGAAGATTTAATGAGCATAATAGATCAAACATTGCAAAGAAGCTGTATAATTTGATCATTCAGAAAACATTTTGGTGACAATGTTGGGCTACAGCCGAAAGTACGAAAAAAGGTTAGGCCTTTGTATTTAAATGAGGTCAAATAGCTAAAGCAGAACGAGCTATTCTTGAACTTAAAATTCCTACGATAAACTTCTAGGCAGATGACTACATAGATCTAAGTGAGTGACATTCAGTTAAACTTACTGAACAACCACGTATACAGTACCTATTTATGATAATGGATTTCAGGTGCTGATTTTTAGACACTCCTGCTAAAATTGGTATTTTAGAATTTTCTTTTTATTCACAGAAGTAGAGAGCTGCTTCAAATTGGTTACTGAATCATTACCTGCGGTGCGTGGCAGAGCTGTACGAAATTGATTCATAAGATAAACAATAACATCCAGAATCGATTATCCACATTTGAATCCAAAAGACGATATCTTCAAATTATATAAGGCAATTACTCTAAATGTTAGGGAAAAAAAAGGGTTGAACTGCATATTTAGCCCCTCTATGCAGTGATTTCTGGGTTGTTTACAAACAGAAAAAAGCGAAGATGTGCACGAAAAATTCATAAATCTTAAAGATTTCTATGGAAAATTGGCAGCCAAAGATTACGTTGTAGGAAGTTCAAGTTTCACACAGATGAATACACTTATAGGTAGCAACTTTTCCGCAGATAGGCTAATAAATTGTTTAGTCTACAATATTGCCATGATATCTTCACGATATTGTGCTGAATTCAGAAGAAGCGGAAAAAATCGTTAAGAATTCGTATAATGTCTTGTGCGTGTAATAATAGAGAACATTTCCAACCACCATTAGTTGAAGTGACTTTTAATCCGTAAAAAGCTTTTGTTTTCTCTGAGAGTCTAATTTCAACTACTCTTGGTTTGAAATAAGAGCTGTTATAGTTTATGAATTTGTTTTTGTGAGTTTTGTGGTAAATTAGGCGAAATATCTGATTTTAAAGTAATTTGGGCAGCCGAGGTATTAATTTCATTTTGAAAAGATTTCGTATTATAAATAGGCTTTGCAATAGGCAACTTTTCCAAACACAGTGTTTGCAAATTTACGACCTTCATGTTTTCGCTCCATTCTAATTCAATTCAAGTTAATCAATTCGAACTTTAATTTAATAATGTTTCGTATTTAAGTCTTTTGTTGTTGTTGGGGTTGTCAATATATTACATAAATTTGACTAGATTTCATAATCTTATAGCATTTTTTTATATACGCATAATGTAACTGTTAGCGGGTCGCCACAAGCCCCCCAGGACCCATGGCATACGTCCTGTATCGTAGAAAGCTGATAATGATTTGAAACTTTCAATAATGGTTTTGTTTGCTATGCAAATTGCTTACGTGCATTCTCGTAAATATAGCATGGACATTTGGGAAGATATAATGTTTTCTTTAAAAAGCCCAAAATTTTTCAGCGTGGTTTTAAGTTATAACATGTAGAGTTTTCATCCAAATTATACGAAACTTACAGAATACATGACAATATGCCACTGAAGCTTTATATTAAATTTAAAAGTAAAGAATTTGAATATTCGAGGAATTATGAGTATTTGAAGCAGATACTTTTTACCTGCGCATACGCGAAACATAATTTTTGTTTCATAGTTTCAAACCCTGATATACAGGGTTCCAGTTGATTACCATAAAGATTCAGAAAGATGTATGCATTTTAGAGAAGTGAATTTCAACTGCACTCTAAGAGCAACTAAAGGATTTTTCCTTTTCATTAGAGACCAAGGATTGCTTCTATTCATATAAAAGTATCTTTGAGAATTAAAGAAACAAAATAATTATAAAATCAAGATTGTAGTTTTAAAAATATATTTAAAAATCTTATAGCATGTTTATTAAAAAATTAAAAGAATTTTAGTGAAAATTTAGTGATAAATCTATTTGAATAAACATAGAATCATAGTAAAAATGACCGACAAAAGAAATATAATCATTTTCAAAGAATTGAATCTTATGAAAATGAAATGTGTATAAAATTAAAATGGAAGTGTCTAAAGAAAAATTATTTCACACCGGTTGCATTTTCTTTCATCCTTTGACAAGAGTTTCAACAGATGTAATTTTAACGATGTCTTTCCGTTTCATTTAATCTGACTGGAAGAAATTATTTTGCTGAAATGATATAAGACATTCTTGATAGGGAAAGCAATTAATCTTGTACGTGAAAGCGAAAAATGCAGATATATTTTTGACAAACTCAGGAACAAAAGAAAATGCCAAAATACCAATAAAATTAAATGGGCTGTCTGTTGAAATGTGAAATTTAGTTAAGCGATAAAACTATTTATCTAATAAAAGCCAATGATGCTTTAGTTGCGTTAAATAAAAAGTAAGTTAAAACATCTAAAAAATAAGTATCGATATGAGAAAAGTATTCTTGATATTTGTTCATAATGCGCTAGTTAAAATAAGTTTACTGTGATTAATTGAGAACTGCGCATAGATATATTTAAACTAAAACCATGAATTTTTTATATAACTTTTTGTCTTTGAATTTGATGTTTTAGCTCCTATTTTTTCTTTCCTGACAGCATAATTATTTTAATTTGCGGAATAGCAGATGCTCATGCATAACTGATATTTCCCTTCTGATAAATTTCATTGCTTTTATGAGAAGTACATTTTATGTATAGGTAAAAGTATAAGAATATTTGTTAAATATAAGTTTAACCTTTTTTCCGATTCATTTCTTCTACGTTGCAAAATATTTGTTATCTGAATATCAGTTCATACTTTGCGTGTGAATCCATAAAGCCAGATTTTTTCTTTCTCAACGGTTATATTAAATTGCAATCGAAATTCAATGACGATGAAGAACCAAAAATCGTTGGTGGCCTCCTCGCTGGACTTTTTCTAAACTGAAGCAAAAAGAAATCATTACCAAGTTTATTTCTCCCACTGGAAAACGATATCGTGGGACTACAACTGCTGAAGATACGTCTGTGTTGAAAACATGTAGACTTATCTGCTTCAAAGTAGTCTAAAATAAGTAATGGGCATGATCGTATCATAAAAAATCTGATATATATTAACGAGGTGAACTAGGCGATGATGGGAGGCACGGTATATACTCGTTTCTTTTCTTTCAAATCTTATGTCGTATGTCTTAAACAGGGAAGAAAAAAAGTTTGGAGAACAGAAAATTATTACTTTCTTTCACCTATTTCGTCTTTAGTCATTGAATGGCAAAATGCTTGTTAAAGAGCAATGTGGACGATTTCTCAGATAGCTAATTATGCTCTTACCCAGATAGCAAAGAAAGCTTGTGTAAAAGGTTTTAGAAACCTTGTCGTCGGCAAGGGTAAAGGGTTGTCACACAGGTTTCCATGACAAGGGTTGAACCTTTCGGCAAGGTAGCGGAAAGGTTCGCTAGTCAACAAGAAACAAGGTTTTCAGTAAGATTTCCTCAAGCTTTTATTACAAGCTTGTTTCAGGCCTTTCAAAAGGTTGTTAAGAGCCCTCCTTCGGCGGTCAAAATGGAACCCCCTTCCTCCCTCCGAAGCCGTACTCCTACAGAGGGGTCCAACCCACTTTTTTATTGCTCTTCTCCTGACGTCATCTTAGTCCAACTTAGATATATCTGGAATGTCAATTAAGTAGATCAATTGGGAATCTTAATTAATCAAAGCTTAATTGTTAATTTGATTAATCTAATTTTTTATTAAATTTACTTGTACGATTTCGTTATAGATTGTGACAAAAATTCACATTCCCCCACGCTGGTGATCGAACTCGCGTTCATACAATTGGAAGGCAAACGCGATAACCACTATACCGGACGGAGCTACACACGATTGGACAGGTGATTCATAAAAAGCTTTCTTAAGTCAATTTTTGCGAGAATGGTTTCCGAAACTGTTTGAGCGGAAATGCTTTCACGGACTTGTCGTTCAAATCTTGTCGGTGAGGTAGTTCATAAAAAGCTTCCCTATGTAAACAATGTGCAATGTTTTCCGAAACGGTCTGCGCGGAAATGCTTTCGCGGACAGCCTATGGAAAGCGAAATGGCAACCTTTCCGCAACCTTCTTGCTATCTGGGTACCATAAGTGCATTTACTGAAATTAGTATGCATCGAATTACTCCTGGGCATGAAAGTGAAATTAAGTAGCTGGAAAAGAGGCATTTTATGGAATGAAATAAGGAATTTAAATTATCATTAATAAAAAACACTTTATTTGGATACTTTTGTTACACTTATAGATACTTAGATTCATATACTAGCCGCCTTCGACGATCAGCGTGTTGTTCGCTGGCAATATAATTTCAGTTGAATCCCTTATGCATAATTTGATAATCCTGAACCCTGATTCCTGAAAGTCATTTGAAATAGTAAATTTTGATAGACATTTAACCAATGCTCTTTTAGTGGCCTTGCACCTGTTTTGTTAAATGTCTACATGAACGGACGTAATGGAGTCAAGTAGCTGTCTGTGTGATGTAACACCTAATTGCATCCGTTCAGTGCAAACTTCACTTTCTTATTCCTCATGCAAAGTACGCATTTGATTTCAACATTAAAATGGCGTGGTAAATTTTACGTACCGCAGCATGTTAACTGGATTAAAGCATATTGAAAAAAGAATTCAAATATACTTCAGCGTACTGCATGAATTTCCTAATATATTAACTATCTGAAAGGAATATGTTTACAGATTTCAGAATGAAAAGCATGAAATCTCTATCTCTATCTCTACTAATAATAGAAGAGAATGTCTCCGTGTCTCTGTGTGTGTGTGTTGGCGTTCTACAGGACAGACTTCTAGACTTAGAGCTACGAGATTTGGCACAAATATACCGTGGAGGGTGGGAATGTGCTCCTCGAAGCCGGCGTTTTGAAATATTAATTAAAATTTTAAATAATTAAAAATTAAGATAAATTTTGGCTCTTTTTCTGAATAACAACCGAACATGTTTCAACACAAAAATTCATTGATACCACCTGAACATTTTAAAAAATATCTTTTCAATGATATTAATTAAGTTGTCGTACGATTTTTTCTCTAATTTTAATAAATTTTTAAAACTATTTTGTGGCATAAATTTTCAGCAATACTTTTCATTGTTTCAACGCAATGTAAACAGTTCTCATTGTTTAAACAAATATTTATTTGCGTGTTTTTCTTCCATCGTTAAATCTAAAGTAATATCTTAATGATTAATGCTATGTTTTAATAAGTATATTTTCATCCAGTATACATGCTGCTGGAAGTAAACTGTCCCGCGCCATTTTAATGTTGAAATGAAATGCATATTTTGAAAGAAAAATAAGAGAGTAAAATTGAAGGCGTCAGCGCGTTACATGACACAGATAGTTACGTGACACCATTAGGGACGTTTATGAACAGGTGCAAGGCTACTTATGACCAGTGTATACCCCCGAACTCGAAGCCAGGAGTGCAAGGCTACTGATAGAACATGATCCTTGAAGAATATATAGTACAGTATTTAAATGTTTGGGTAATCTTTGAGATACATTTGGTACCCAGATGAAAAGGACAAATTTGCTGTAACGTTGTTGTGTCTAATCGCTGAGAATTAGTATGTTTGTCAGTAGAGCATGAAGTGATGCCCCCCCCCCCTCCATAACTGCAAAAACATCCTCTGCTATACCAGAAAAGAAATATTTAGTTTCTTTTCCGACGAAGAAAGACCTCTACTCATCGATTGGCTACCGCGGAGAGAAAGAATTGACGCTAAACGGTACTTTCTTTACACTACGACACACCCCTGACTCCAGAGATAAAAATCTCCTTGGTTTGCTGTTTGGATGAGTGTACGTAGACACTTTATTGAACAAAAAGAAAAAAAGAAGAAGAAAAAGTTTACATACAGTGTTTTAAAATTTTAACGAAAATCATGTGAAAACTATAAAAACGATGAAAAATGTGTGTTTACATATGAAAAGAAAGACTCGCGTAGAAAAAACAATTTTGAGACAGGTCTCAAAAGTTAGCTGCATCTATATACTTGTAGGAGGACTGATTAGGGTTCTAGGTATTGAACCTCTAGAGGATCTAAGTCCATAAGTCTGCTAAACAGTACTGCAAGACTATGTCTGTGACGGTACCCCATCAAAGTAGCCCAATCCATAAGAAGCACAAATCAGCCCAAGACAATATAGCCCATGCCGAAGTAGCCCCGACAAAATAAGCCCAACACAAAATAGGCTTGACAAAATAATCCAAACTGAAATACTGAATTACATGAAAATACATTATTTTGACGGGCTTATTTCGGCAAGGGCTATTTTGTCGTGGCTCCTATGGCTTAGGCTATTTTGACGGATCAAAGTCTGTGACCTAAAAGAAGTGATGGAAGTCTATAAACATGCTCATTCGTTTCCGTAATCTAACAAGTAATTCCCATAACTTACCTCCTTCCCATACCTTCTTAAAAGCATCTAATTTGTGGCAAGGAAGGGTAAGACACTAATAAAAATTGGATTCATCAACTACCCAAGAGTTTCTACACCGAATCCGTATACTGTCTTCCAATGTTCGGATTAAGTGCGTCAGTGTCATCTTTTCTAAGTGTTAAATTTGTAGGTATACAATATACAAATTGAATCACTGAAATAAATAATATATAGCTACAATTTTTTAAGTATTAACTAATTATAATTTCAAAGCATGGAAATGATTTTTTAATTTTCAAATTTATCGAAATATTTCCTCAAAGGTTTGCTAGAGAAATAATATTTTTGATTGTGTCTTTTTCAAAACTAATTACCAGAGAGCTTCAATCATGAAACAAAAAATGCTGAATCAAAATTTTATGTAAAATTGTTGAAGAATCTAAATTTTTGCCGTTTTAATTTGAATACGGAAAAGAATAAAAAAGTGCAATAAACGGGATTGTTCCAATCAGCATGAACGTACTTTATTCAGATAAAATTGCTTTCGAAAATAAACATAAAAAATTAATTATTTTCATTTTACCTAAGGATGACCATTTCCATATCCTAAATAACTAATTACCTTTTACCTGAAAATGTTTTACACATTGACATTGCATACAAAAGTCTTTAAAAAATGCAGATAACAATGTATAAAAAATGTATATATATTTTTAAAAATGTTGCTAAAAAAATTTGCGGAGGAAAATTTATTCAAGTATAAAAATATTTTCATAAATCCTCTTACATTTCTTTTCGTCTTTCGGTATCAATTTCTCAAAGACAACAAGTTTTTTGTTTAAAATTATAAATATAGTGTGCAATTACGAGCACAGGGGATGCTTGAAATATTTTGTGTAAGACATATTGGAAGACAAGAATTGTAGGTCTCTAAGGTGAAAAAAATGACTTTAATGAAGAAAAATTGATTTTGATTTAAAACGAGAAACTAACGAAAAAAAATTATAGAATCCATATTTCAAATGTATAAGGCTATTATCTCCTTTGGAGGGATAAAACATCTGTCTCGTTTCTATTATGCACTTCATTGCTCCTGAAAACTGACATTTTATGCGGGAAGTTCTTTTCGACAATTTAATGTTTGAAAATATACATAAGATTATTTAGGGCTATTAGAATCTGTTTTTGGCGTAATGAAAGCTTCTTACAGAAACTATCCCAAATATTTTGAATCCATTTCGAATTTAGTTCTTAGAATTAGGGCTAAGAGAAGCTATTTTTGGAGTAATGCAAGCTTCTTACTGAAAAATTTCCGAAATAATTTCGATCCATTTCGAATTTAGTCCTTAGCCCTTGACGAAGTGGAGTGGAATGGATTCCTTGATTGCTTAATTCGATTCTCTCAGAGTACAATTCTTAGCTTGTTTGCTTTCTTTGAATGATTTTGATTTCCACAGATTATTTAAATACTTTTCTTTAGTTAAAACTATACTCAAAGATTTAGCGAAGCAAAAAAAATCGAAATATTATAACACCGAAACTGAAAAATAAATTTCACTACTTTCTTAAGTATGAATGTTTTCAATCAAATTGTTGTTTTACTTCTGCCGGCAGAGAAACTGGACATAATGGTAATATTATTTACTTAAATCTACATTCATTCTTTACTTCTTTAATATGAAGAAGATGCATATAATAATTCCAACTAGATTTAGATGCATATAATAACTCGAAAAACAAATCTAAAAATAAATTTACAAAAGAAAAAAATCTCATAATGAAATAACTCTAAATTTTTATAATGCAACTTGATAATTATAATTCGTAATTCATATACTTGAACCTGATTGTTATAAATTGGTTATAACTTTATGATAATCACTATCTTATCTACTTTATCTTGTAAAACAAGATTACAAAAGATCGGAAGGTAATACTAAATAGAAAAGAATTACATCCAACAATAAAAAAGTCTGAGAAATTAAAAATGTTATTAGTATCAATAATAAAGTCAAATTTTCATAAATTTGTTTATATAGTAAAATTAAGCTACACGCATGTTAATTTTGTTCTATTGTTAAATTAGAAATGTTTACTTTAAATAAAATTCTATATTATTAAATATTAAAATTTGAATCATTAATAAGATTGCTCTCTGAAATCGACATTTAAATAATAAAGTGTATCCGTGCTAGAATTTACCTATAACTACCAACAACATCGAATTTGTTTCAGTGTTTAATAATGCAAATGAAACTCCTTTTGTTCAAAGAATCCTTCTTAAATATTCTTTACGTGTCGAAGAATATTCGAGGTACGAAGATTTTGTGAATATATGATCCTTGTATATCGGTATTCATTTCTAACCCACTGAATATTCTCCATTAATTTAGTTGACCGAATAGAATATATATCCGCATAACTGCATCAACATTAATATCCAAATACATAGTATACTCATATAAATCAAGTAGCTATTAACTATTAAATTTTTAATTAAATATTATTTATTATATAATTCATTTTAGCATGTTGCATAAATGAATTTACATACAATGAATTCATATTAATATATTAATGCTTCTAGGGAAAAATATAACTTCTAATTAAAACGTGTTTTTTCGCTGATAATTTATTTATTGAATTCAGGTAGGATTGAAGCAATCTGTTTTATCGAAAACACTCTTGCTTTGCAACAAAAAAATAATCTGATAATTCTTGCATTTCAATGCCATGTTATTCATACATGAGTAATTATCATATGAGAATTATATTTCTTTATTTTCAAAACAATTTTTTATTGGTATCAAACCTCAGAAAATACAAATATGTTAACGTATAGAACTTAAACACCCTTCTTGATTTATCCCTCTGCATTGTGTTAGCAAAGTAGACGATAACAAATACTAAGAAATCACATTTATTTACAGTACGAAGCATTATAATTTTATTCCATAGGCAAGCAGATATCGTTAGGGAAATAACTGTAAATCTTGTATGGCGACATTATCAAGAATATATCAAATCACATGATGAAATAAATATGTCAGGGGATTTAGAATATTTCATGAGCGTATTGCTGAATTCAGTCTTAGAAAATTCCTATTCTCTATTCACCACACCCTATTAAAAAAAATTTTTCTTTAAAATATTATGCTTTCCCTCAAACATTCCTTCTTTAGAAGAAAAACGAAAAACCGGACCCTCAGTATAGAAAGAAAAATTTTGCTTATTGATTTACATTTCCTTTGTGAGACATATTTTTAAAGCTATTTATATTCGAGCTTATATTGTGAAAGGCATTTTTCAATAAAACGAAAATATGGAAAGAATATTTTTGTGGAATATTTGCACTTCTAATGGTCCTCGGAAAAACGTTTGGAAATCTGATCCAAAGAATATCAATGGTGAATGAAACTGGTTTCAAGTGACAGCCTGTTCCTTGTTGCATTGATCTGAAAGGCATGCATACAAACTATTGGCAGCTAAGAAATTTGTACGGATACACATGAATAAAAATTCCAGTAGAAGGTTGCAAGACATGTGATATCAAAACGAAGAGAAAAATAACATAAACTTCTAGCTCTTCTGTAACTGGAAAAATGTTATTTATTTCGAAATTATTAAAGTCAGCAGATAGGATGTACTACAGTGTATGTTTAAGAACCTACGCGTATTATCCTGGCATGTACTATACGACCAAATGCTACAAATATTAGATAATTCGATAGGACATTAAATTGAAGACAAACAGCAGCATTTAATTTCCACGTTCCATACACTTTTAAGCAAAATATTAAATTCAATAATCCTAAAAATATATATAAATAATTTGTGACCTGGAAGAATATTCTTTGAGCATTCACCTAACCATTCCTTTCAAAACCCGCTTCCATCGATTTTTGATATAAGAGAGGCGAAATTACTATTTTCTGAAGTCGGAAAATATTTATTCTTCTTTTTCTTTTTCTAATATGTCTGGAATTAAGTTTCTGTCGTTTGTTCTTAGTCATTTCGAAGCTCTTGACGTAATTGCGAATGATAAAAAAATTAAGGCACAAAGGAACATTGCGAAAAATCATTTCAAGGATTTAGTGCCATAGATTTTCAATCATAAACACATGTGTTGTTTAGTTTTAAAGTATTCACTCAATCATTCAACTGATGAAGTTTCAAACTATTTTTTAGTTATCTTACTGTTTGAATTACATTTGCCTGTAAAATGCCTAAATCGGCATACTTTAATTTGGTTAAGGCTACGTTTAACGCATATGCCTCGATACGAACAAACGGAATAGATATATGAAAATATTTTTAAAAATTATACTAACCTAATTGTCAATAAGCTTAATAGATTCTAAATATTTAATTTTATCCTTCTTCAAAACTTAAGCAGTTTAGTAGATTATGCAGTCACAATAAAGTACACAATGTCAAATATTGCAAATACTGGTTATGGATGGATTTGAAAGTGTGCAGGGGCTTTTGGGGAATCCACCGCCTAAACACGGAAGGAAATAAACTCGTAAGTGGCATTCACTAACTATTTAAACTTTATTATCAAGTGTTCAGCAACAAATATATTTAACTATAAAAATACATCCAAACAATCGAACAAATGCAGCAAAGTAGAACATAGCAACATATTTTGTCAACTGTAGAATGAATCATACAGGAAACCTAAACCTTGTAATATTTGTCAATTATCTTCTAGAATGTGAACTAAATTAAATGCGAGTGGAGAATCAGTAATGAAGCATTAGATTCCAATTGCTGCGTAAATTACACACATCATATTTTCCAACTATTAAAACACTGCCAAAACTAGCTGAAACAGAAAAACTTGCAGTGGCTGGAAGCAAAACGATAGATCTTACAATCTAGAAGTTACGTTGCAATTTATTCCCAAACCAGTGTTTGTATTGAAGAAATTATCTACAAGTAGCCCATCGCCAAATTCTTTTAGCTCTAGAATAATTCTGAGAAAAGTTTTTCTCACGCTTATAAGTGTTCAAGTGGTTGTTAATGGATTTTCTCTTATTTGAAGATCATATAATAAAGCAAGAATGCAAAGCTACATAAACTGTTATATTATACAGGGTATCCCAAAAAGATCCGTACAACTTCAACTTTTATTTTATAAAAGAATAGTTCTACAACAAAAAATTCTGCAACTATGGGCAGAGGAACTCAAAAAGTTTTTTTTCCGTCTTAGTAAAGTTCCACATGATATCTCTTCGTAACACGAATAATGTCAAATGTGATATTCTAATTCCATCAAGGAACGTAGTAGCATGCATCGATCAACTGTTATTATAGAAAAATGATATTTGACTGATGTTCTTGTAGGTGTGGGAATGTATAATTCTCGAGTATATCTAAGTAGGTATCTTCAGTAACAGTCATTTACGAGGTGTAGAAAAGAAAAGGAAGGGGGACAATGGCGACCGTGTTAAGACGACTGTAGCCTTTTTTATGATTAACATTTCCCATTGTTATAGATTTCTGATACCACTCACGAATGCCTGAACGAGATGGTGGTGTTTTTTCGCTTCCGTTCCATAATTTCGAAGCGTTTGAATATGGGATTTTGTCTCTGTAAACCACGCGACACATCGCGCTTTCTTCTCGGGAGACGCCATTTTCAATAATTCATTTTCTATTCTATTTCAATAGTCTTTATGTATCGTGCAACGCCATCTATGACCAAATAAAGACGGTAAAAAAATTTTTTTGAGTTGTGCTGTCCATAGCTGAAAACTTTTTTGTTTTAGTCCTATTATTTTTTAAAAATAAAACTTTGAAGCTGTAGGGATGTTTTTGGGACAACCTGTATTTAAAAGAATACATTGAAATTATCGAATATCTGTTGTGTTTAGTTCGTATTAACGTATAGTTAGAACAAAATTCTATGGATTATTTAGTTCAAAATTTTTCAAAACGTAGGTTTTTCTTATAGTAGGCGCATGATAATTAGACAAAATTTTCAGCAGTGAATGTATTGTTCAAGAAACAGAAAAAAAGAAATTGCAAATAGATCAATATTTTTTCCCCAAAATTTTGAAATGTTTCGTCCTTCCTCTACGGTCTCAATAAATGTTTTAAATATATATATATAACATTAAATAAATGAATTCAAATGGAAACATTTTTTTCAAAATTTCGATTTTAGGTGCATTGTAATTTATAAGCTGTGTTGAAATCTAAGACGAACACTTGAGTTTTATATTATTTATTTATTAGTCGATATGAGCTCAATCTGCAACTGCCAATATTAGAAAAATTTCCAATAAATCGAAACGAAAATGTATTGCAATAAGAAATTCGACTTATTGTTGAGTAATACTCACTTACAGATATTTTAAAACGTTGTCCAAAAACAAAATTACATGAACTCAATTCAGAGACGAAATATCTACCTATTGGGTTTTCTTCGGAGCTTTCCAGACATCTAAGACACGTATATACATCTTTTGTCTGGAAGATCATTTTCAGAATACAACTGTAACATGAAAAAAAACCACATAACTATATACACTGTCCCCTTGGTACCACTCACTTATACTAGTAATCTCCAAAGAATTTCCTATAGACTTACAAGAAAAATAGCTTTTGGAAAGCTGGGGCTCTACTGGGAATGATATTGGCATGGATTTCTTAGGAAAATAAACCAAGTGATATTATTGAAATATATACTGGTGTTAAAAATATGGATAGGAATATAAGATAAGTCGAATACTGAAAAAGTTATAGCTCATCCATTTCATTTAAAGAATATTAATACCTTTATATACCTCTAAATGAAAAAATATTGCAAATAGCCAATGCAAACATAAAATTACTTAAAAAATATAGAAAAAAAATCAGAAGAATTTAAAATATTGTTACAAACCCAATTTTATTAGTTTACTATAAAGTAGTTTTCTTTTATATTAATTCGTCAGCACAAGCATGGGGTCTTTTTTGACCCCATCCTTTCTCTTTTGCTAAAAAATTCTAGGAATTTCTAAACACTTGAACCTGTTACTTCCTGTATCTTCATAGGGGAACTAGAAGAAGAGGAGAAGAAAGCCAAAACTGATGAAACGGAATTTCTCATTTTTTACTGGGGGCGTTGGGTTGAAATTGGCCGATGCGTGTGCTGACATTTCAGGTTAATTTAACGTTATTTCTAGGGAGAGGTACGAGCATGCGCAGCTCAGAAGAAAAGAATTCAGAAAGAGAGAGAAAAGGAGATAAGTTTAGCTTTCCTTCTTCTTTTTAAAAATCGCATTTGTTTCTTAAATACAAGTTATTTATACGGAAAAATGTTCTTATACTTTGATCATATATTATTTTTGTACAAGTAGCCAATAAAATAAAGAGTAGGTGTCTAACAATTTGGGGTCAAAATGAGCCTGCGCGTGTGCTAATGTTCCAAAAATGGGTGCCTGTGCTGAAGAGTTAATTGTTGTCGACTTTTCAAATTCTGATTTAAAAAAAATTATTATAATTATTATGGGGTCGTGAAATCAATTCCTTTTCTGAAAGTCTCAATCAAGTTGTTCACTGGTATGAAATCAATATTTACTTATAGTAATCGATTAGGAAATAATTACATTCTCAAATTATTACATTCGTGTATTGTCGTGGAGAATTTGCATTATACAAAACTTCAAAACTCTAGTACATAAGTAAGTTAGTGAAAAATAGATTACAAAATATCGTCTTTAGTAATATGAGACAAGTCTAGTGAAATAAAAGCGTGCAAAAGTAGGAAAGATAGGTCCTCTTCCATGATCCGATCTATATATCTCATATAATATTTGAAGCCATGTAATAGGAAATGAATATTGACGCCTACTCAAATATAATAAAGGCCCACCGCAATGAATCAAGTAGATGATTTATTTTCCGTATGTACTGATTAATTTTCCGTACTTCTTGCACATATTAAAAGCTATAATATAATCATCGTCCGAAGTCGCTAACGCTCAGGAAATGGACTGGCTATGCACCAAAAGTGGCTCGCCAAGAAGGGAAGACTTATTTTCTTAGAAGTCGGAGCGGGGAACAAAAATTTCTTAGAATTCGACTTGGTTTTCGAAGGGGGAAGTGAATTTCCCTTATGTTTGAAAGAGGAAGCGTTCAAGTATTGTTGGTAAGCAAAAGGGATAGAGAAGATCCCACTGCAAGGGTAGAGAGAGATTTTCTCGATGGAGGGCGAGACAAAACCAAGAGACATTAAACAGGATGCGTGCTGCAGATAATGAATACCATCGTAGAAGAAGAGAAAGAGATTGTCAAGAAGAAAGGCAGAAACACCTTGCATTTTTTTTCAGAATACCGTGTACGTATTCATCAGCAACAAAGTCAGGTTATTTTAAATCAATCTCTTTATTTTTGTGAAAGTCAAGTTGAAACATAGCACTGTCAGTTGATTCATCAATTCTGTTTTTCATGACTTTTTTATTTCTTAAGCATTCCAGAAATCTACATGAGATTGTCTTCAACAACTTTCGTTAGTCAAACTGTGACAATCAGATCTGAGATGTTATTGACAAACTAAAAGTCTGTCTTAGACGGTCACAAATCTTCTAGTAAATAAAAAAAATAATGATTGTATAAATTATTTTTTTCATTAATGTTAATATTTAATTATCTTTATTATGTTTGTTAAAATGCTAGAGAAGAATAAAATAATTTACAAGAAAAATATACTACTTAAAAAATGCTGCATGAAAAATTTTTCTGTTAGTAATAAGTTAAACTTTAAACTGAATGATAAAATGAAAGGTTTCGTTATATGAGTGGTTAATTATTATTTTCTTTTTCCATAAGCACTGAGAAGCAAATCGTACAAGATTAAACTGTCATATTTGATAAACGACGCGATTAAAATTCATTCGACTGTCGACTGAAGTTTTTTTCATTAATAATAAGCAACAGAAAATAATGTACTTATAATTTTTTAAGCATCTGGGGGGAAAATTTAATATTAATTGACAATTTAATATATTATACAGCTTTCAATTTTGTAATGAACTTGAAATATGAAATTCATATTTGCTTATAGGAAAATGCCTTTTCAAATTCAATGTAGTTTTTAAAAAATGACGGGAGTCCGTCTTTTTGAAACAGCCGCTGATGTTAAAGCCATAGGACTACTTTAATCGCGTGAATCTTGTTTCTCGAAGTTTCTAGGTTTCTCTTTGTTATTCGCGATTCTCTTTTGTTTCTCGAAGCTTCTCGGATTCTCTTTGTTACTCGCGATACTCTTTTGTTTCTGGAAGTTACTCGTTAATTACATTTTGTTACATTTATAATTATTGTATTAAATTTTTCGAAACAGAATTTTCATCTTAATCACGGAATCTCGCTCGTGAAACGTGGCAAGCGAGAGCGTCAGCCAATTGTGCGCGCGCACCTCATGCGTGTGACGCCACCAATTCATGCGTACTTTTGCCAACTTCGCGACTCAGTAGTCTCTGAACTACAATTCCGATTTCCATTTTTTTTTTTTGTAACTTCTGCTGTTACTCTTTATCTTTCAAATAAGACATTAGTTATGTTTTTAACATATCTAATTACCGAGATATAAAGGATCTCCCATACAGCGTTTTATGGGGAGTTTTGGCTTGTGAATCAAATTCCTTCCTGAGACCTCAATGGAAGGAACGTAGCCCTACGTTGAAACCATTAACATAATAACATAGCCTTTACTTGAAATAAATTCTTTTTGGGTCATCTTTTTTCTGGACGATCAGATTTCCCTATTTTTTTTAAAAAAAATTTATTCACAAGTGCATACATTTGAATTAATTAACAGTAGCAGAGTGAAAGATCCCTATTACATTCGAAAAAAATAATAATAAGTATGCAAAAGTATAAAATGGTGTAATGCAAAAAAAATAAATCTTATTAATAGAATCTTAAGAAGGGGGATTATTTTTCTTTGCAATTTGCAATTCATCTCAGTATATAATTTAGGTTGGATGTTCAATAAATACAAATGAAGAATTGCAAATTAGATTTGAAATTTCAATTGTATTGATCATGTAATTTGAACTTACTTATTTTATCAAACAAAATGTAAATGTAACTGACCATATAAACCAATTAAATGTGTTTCAAGCTCTGTAAAAGTTAAAATTTATTTTATGCGCCTTGTGAGTATATATTGATTTCTTTTTTAGCATTGCACAATGAAAAAGTTAACTATAAACTTTTTCTCCTTCAAGCTGGTTTCATTTCGAAATTAATACAATTTATCTAAATGCAACCACTTCGTAGAAATGTTTCCATCACAAGAAATAAATATGTTTCTTAAAAGCATTTCTAGTTCTTGCGTTTAATTATAATGATATATTTAATAGCCATTTTCAAAAGTCCCTTTACTCAGGAAAAATCGGTTTTCTTTGTGCACTCTGTAAAAGTTTCCTATACATAAGCCCATTCAGTATCAAATCTTTCCTTTTGAAACTAAAAGTCTTTCCTTTCGAGTTATCCATAGCCCATTAATAGGAAAGTGACGTAGAAAATATTGAAAAGAAATTTCCATTTATCAATTTGCTGTTGAGATATTACGATACTGGTAGAAAGTATAATTGGGCTAGTCAATTTTTTATCTCAATATATATGTATTCTACCTTTAATTTAAAGCTTTATTTTGGCATAAGACGTTTAATATAAATGAAACATGAAACTAAAATTATATCAAACAATTAATTCACACAAAATAAAAATTAATTCAAATCCATTTATACTATATAAATTTCTATGAAAATATTACTCATTGAAAATTCTGTTTTCTTTACTATGTATTAAATATTATATGCTGTTCTGACGGAGAAGAAATTGACACCCATAGTAAAATACAGAAGTTTAAAAAATATATATATATAATTTTTTTGAACTGTAGAAATGGCAAGAAATTGAAATGAAGTGTATAAGATGATTTCTAAAGAATAATATTAAAAATAGCAAGCTAAAAAAGTTAAATAAAATGACAATTAATTCGGGATGAATTATCAATACATCTTATAGTGACTGTTTTTGGACGCGTCCTTTTCCATTAATATATCATTAAGATAAATATAATTAAATGCATAATCTAAGAAAGAGAACATAGAGCTTAAAATGATAGATCATATACTTCTGAAACTCCTCTATTGTGTATATATATATAACGTTTTCTTTGTTTCAGACGTGAAATTGTTAAACAGGCCGAGTTGAATTCTAATTTTCCTTTATTATAAAAATATTTTGGAGAGTGACGGGCATACCAACATCTTAGTTGAAGTTTTAAGTAAAAGTGTACAGAAAAATCCCAGATTCTCTGAGATAAGGGAATAACAATATAAGCACGTGATCAAAGTGAAGGGAATATTGCCTATTTTTAATAAATTACATAAGAGTTTTAGGGGGAAATGTCTAGTGCCAAGGAGACGCGTCATGATTTTCGGTGGGAACGTGAATGCGATTAAAATATTCTTTTACTATTAAATATGCCAAAACGAGAGATTTATTATACCTCCAGCGCGGGGAAAGAACGAAACTGGAGTTTTAGAAAAGTGATTTTGGAATACAATAAGATTTTAAAATATATAATCTTAGAATTTGAAATAAAATTAAGTGAGATTATTATATATATATATAACTAATTTATATGAAAATGTTATAACATATTTTCACAAGGAAAACAACAAACACTTCAATCATCCAATGCAGACACTTCAAATATTTACTAAACTATCTAAATTAATCTAATAATTAAAAATACTAAATAAATGCCAAAAAGATCTATGGCAATTTTTTTAGAATAAATAATATTAACTCTGTTACAATTATGACTAAAATTATACTTGAAAAAGACAATCCAGATATGGCGTTTACAACAATTTACGATATATATATAACAACAAAAAAACCAAATTTTTTTTCGAAAAAAATAAAATTGGAAATTACATAAATACTAAAAAAATTAAATGGAGAAATCTATTACTGCTTTCGCGCAAAAGTTGCGTCAACAAAAGAAGCAATACATCAATAAGAACAAGAAACAAAAGGGCATACAAAAGGAGGACTTAAAAAAACTTGAAAAATATCATGGCGAGGCGCTCATCAGGAGGAGACGCTCTCCTATTATATAAATTAATGCTTTTTTCTGCTAAAACAGATACGAAATATCGTAAAAAGTAGTCGGTATCACCCTAAAAATCTTTCAGCTAGCGACATGGCCTCTTCTCCCTTTGCTCTGCAAGTGCAAAAACTGGATTGACTGCATCTTTCACCTTCCTCCTACATTTCCAAGTGTAATTTGCCTTAAAACTATCACTCTTGTGCGGATTCCTGGGGTAATATGCTTTTTTTTCTCTTTCATTTTTTTGTGTTTCATACTGTATTTTAATCTAGGTCTTATGAATTCGGATTTTTAGCCTTTTGATTTTTTTTGAAATCGACTATTTGTAGATATATTTTTAATCCAGAATATTCCCATCGACACGGTTGATGCTTTTGGGAGGGATAGCTACTAATTTTTACGATTTTTCCTATGTCGTTTAGCAGGGAAAATGTATTAATTAATATAATAGACGGGCCTATTCTCCTGATGAGAGGCTCGCCATGATATTTTTCAAGTTTTTTTTTTACCTTCCTTCTGTGTTTTCTTTTGTCTCTTGTTTGTATATATATAAATATATACATACATACATACATACATATATATATATATATATATATATATATATATATATATATATATATATATATATATATATATATATGTATATGGGCTTTCAGATATGTAGATGTTCTATGTTCTTATTTTTTTAAATCATGGACCAGTTAATAATACGTGGCAAAATATTTATTTATCCTTCAGCCTTGCTTCTTAAACAAACAAACAGTAATCAGTTTGAAGCTGAGTTTTTAGATCTGGATATTAAACATGTTGTTAATAACTTTTGTATCGATATATATGACAAAAGAAAGGATTTTAATTTTAGTGTCAACCGACTTTCCTATTGGTCTTCTAATATTACTATTAAGATTTATAGAAACACAATTCTCACTCAATTTTCTCGTATTAGATCTATTTGTTCAAATGAAAATTCAAAATCGAGGCAAACAAAGCTTTTCTTTGATCAAGTTTTAAAAAATGGTATTCCCAAAACCTTTGTGCGACGATACCTCAAGCAGTGAACTAGTGGCTATCGGCAAAGCCTTTTTCTACTTTTCTTTCGAATGCTTACTGTTATATATTTATTCTAGCTATTCTGTCTTCAGATTTTTCGCTTTCGATTTTTTAAATAATCTTCATTGTGTTCGTCTTTTATTCTAGAATTTTTCCATTCTTAATTGTTTTGTGCTTTTTGAGGAGATAGCGGCAAGTTTTTACGGTTTTCGTATGTCGTTAGCAGAAAAAATCACATATTATTATCATAGGCGAGCTTCTCTTCGTGACGAGCGGCTCGACATGATATTTTTCTCTTTATTAAAATCTTTGTCTTCTTTTTCTGTCCTTTGATTCTTGTATGTTTTTTGAATTTTTGTCTATTGTTTCTTGTTTGTTTTTATATATATATATATATATATATATATATATATATATATGCATATACAGGGTATCCCAAAAAGTGGAACAAGCGCTTATTTCCTAAAATATTGATCCTTATACACATTCGTCCAAATACAAAGTTTCATAAATAAGGCAATTATTTGTATGAAAATTTTTTGACCTCTAAGGGGATTGACAATAAAACGTTAGAAAAATTAAAATTTTATGCGGCCCCTATGGTACAAAAATATCAATAAGTAAAATGTTTTTCTTACATTATTGTATCCACTTACAAAGTTGCACACCTCTATCGGCAAATTCTACAGAGATATAGGAAAGCAAACTTAATGACTTAGACCACATTTCCATACCTCTCACTGCTGATTGATCAAGTCTTTTGATTTACATTTGAGAAATAATATACGCACTTCAATAAGTTATTAAAAGGGCGAAATTAGGAAATAGAAATGTATTCGTTGACTATTCTTAAATCTAAAAAAATGTCAAATAATACAGTAAATGAAGTATTCACAAAATAGTTCATTTTGTGGACTTTCGAAAAATATGTATGGTGATATATCAGCAGTGGAACAGCTCACCTGCTCAGAAACAAGAAGTGCTATAAAAATATTATTAGAATACAATGTTTCAAAAATTGCTTTATTTTTAAATTTTCCAAGCTTTTAGTTGTAATTATCTGAATTGTAATTTAGAAATTACAGTAGTTTTTTTCGTTAAGTGACTTTTAAAAACAGAAAACGAATACGTAGTAACCGGCCAAATTCCCGTTGAGGCAACGTGAAACCGAATCCGATAACTAAAAACAGCCAGCGAAAGAAGAATCGAAGGAAAACAAATCAAGAGCGCGAAGGCGAACCTTGGGTGAGATCGAAGAGGAAAAAATGAACATCAGTTCGCCCAGAGCCAAAGAAGAGCATCCGAAAATCCAGTTCTGGCTAAGTTCAAAGACACATAGGATAGTAATTCACCTTCGCCATTACTTAAATTAGTTGTACGCAATCAGCGAATTTCTGTGCTTTTCAAAACTAGTTGGTGTGCTACCCATCATATGTCTGCCTTACTTTCTTATTCCTTTTCTGACTTCTCTCATCGTTTTTATCTTTTCTCGGTGATAATCAAACTCTCAGAGTGCAGAAGTGAGCAAATAAGAATAAGAACGAAATTACGAAATTTTAGTGAGTTCTTCACCTCTGCAGCCATAAAGAGGAACACAGCCGCTTTAGGCCACAGACTTTAGATAAAACGTAATAATACGCACAACGCTAAGAGCAAATAATTTAATATTCTTGTCCGATATTACGCCATTTTCCTGTTTTATGTTAAATTTTATTTTCTCAAGGTGCCCTTCAATCATTTATCAAGCCAATAGTTGCAAATATCTGCCAATGAAACTGAATAACAGAATAATGTTTTTAAAATGATGATTGGTTGATGTACTATCACACAAATATTTTCATTTTGCAGTTTTTTATTTTGAACAAATATGTATTTCTGCAATAAGCATCTCAATATAAATTTGTGAGCAGTCCCTTTAAATTTAAAAATTAATAATATATATTAATTATATATATATAATAATACCTGTTATCATATATATATATATATATATATATATATATATATATATATATATATAATATTACGATTTTGTCGATAGAATCGTGTAAATTATTTTTCACATAAGATGAGTGTAAAGAGGAAAATTTTACTTGTACACCTTTTGCTCTATAGGAATGTATATAAAAGTTAATTTTCCTAACTTTTATTTCAACTACAGAAATAAAGTTTTTTCATAAACTCCTACACCTTATTTGAGTGAACTTTCCTAATTGGAGTATATGTCTGATTGCAATATTTAAGGAAAAAGAAATAGTTGTTCCACTTTTTTTGCCAGGACACCCTGTATATATATATATATATATATATATATATATAATTAATAAATCATATACTATATATATATAGACAATATAACATAAATATACCAAATTCAAATAATAAAAGTATAAAAAACGAAAAAATAACTGAAAAGACAAAAGGTAATAGATGAAAATTAAATCCATACAGAATGAAGGAAAAGCGTGTTAGAAGAGTATAACAAAAAAAGGTTAAATGAATAAAAAAAAATCAGCAATAAAAGCACAATAACATTTCTTCAGGATGAATATTGTGAATTGATAAAATATAAAAGTTTGACATTTTCTGCAATGCGTTATGTACCGCAAGGCAAACATGAGTTTTCATCCCCTAATGCCAAACCAACCAGAAAAAAGAAACAGAGAGAGTGGAGTTTTGAAGAATTACACAAGGTGAATTACGATAACATTAGAAAAGTAAGAAAAAATATTACTTACATAAGAGGACGATTGTTACGTGATGCAGTGTGTAAAGCGGAGGAGTCACGCTGTTAAGACTGGCGCTTGAAGGGAGATGAACACGGTGTCAAGCATTTCAGTGTTATAGCTTTTGACTAGGGGAGTGAAGTCAGATAGAACGATGAAGATTAAATGGAAAGAGCAAAACGATAGAAAGATAGCGTAGAAATAAGTGGAAGAAATCAGTAAATGAGAGACAGGAAAAATGTATTCTAAAAGATGCATTTTGCATAAAATATCAGATGCATTACCGACTTGAGGTGACCCTACCACAAGATTAAACTTCGCGTCATATCTCTGATAAGCAACTTCGTACTACATCTTAAATCCATTAATCAGAGGAGTCGAAGAGTGAGAGATTCTATTAATGTTGAGGCTATTTCTTGGCGTATGGTTTGCTGTTTTTGGCAGAATTAGTGATTTGTTGCAAATTTTGTTGATTCTTATAAGTTGATTGATAATTGTGTTTTTGATAGATTTTATTGATATAGAGTTCAAATAAATTGTTGTGACGTTAAATTTAATTCTGTTTCTTTTGTCGGAATGTCAATTTTTAAGTCACGTTTTGTGGATCTAACTAAATCAAGAAAAATTGCTGGGGACTGATTGTTGCTGGCTTTTAATTGCTTGAGTTCTTCGGTAGATGGTGATTGCAAATGGAGCTGAGAATCTTGAAAAATTAAAATTATAATATCGTCAATAAAATCAAAGGCAGAGTGGTGGTTAGATGAAATTTCTTTCGAAGAAATGAAGAAAGAGGTTGGCAAATGAAGATGAGAAGTTTCCTTCCTTGTGAGCCTTTATTTTGTTGCAACAATCTTTTCTCCGATTAAAGAATAAAGATTGAATATGCAGAAGTTGATGAGTCTTCCCAGAAAGTTACTGGAATTTTAAGGAGATTTTAAGATCATAGAAGTAGTTCATTAGTACATCTTGTAATTTATTTATTGGAATACTTGTGAAAGAAAGATCTTGAAGCCGTAGGTTCTTATTGTATCAATTTTGTTATTATTAAAGGAATTCAATTACTTTGTTATTGTTTTATAATCCATGTAAATTTTCTTGTTAATATGATTTAGGATAGTATTAAGATGTTTTGAAAAAATGGTTCCAGGTTTGATTCTTAGGTTAGGTCGCAGGTGATATATCTGATTTAATTGGCTTGGTTGAAATTCTGGATAATAACAATATATGGTAGATTATTATTTGTATTATGGTAATCTTTTTGTTAAAGAGCTGGAAATTTTTTCTGTCGGTGATAATATTTGTTTTATATTGAGTTTGTAAGTTTCTGATGATTTTAATTCCTTATCTAAATTTCTCGAGATAAAATTTTTTTTGCAGAAATTGCAAAGTTGCCGACTTTATCAATAGGGGGGGTTATGATGAAATGTTTTAGAGCTTGATACTATCCTTGATATTTCGATAATGTTATATTTTCGTTAATTAGATTGTCTTTTTTGTAATTGTTTTTTATGAACTGTTTAAATTTGAGTATATTGACCATTTCCATTCGGAAGAATGTGCACTGGTATTTGAATTTGGAGGCGTTTAGGCAAAGTATCTCAAATCATTAAGAAAACGAAATTTTGATTGCCAAGTGGGAACAGTCTAGCAAAATGGACGGAGAATTTTGTACTTTGATCATTGCCTTCCTAGTCTTTATTGTCCAATAAGTGTCAGTTCAATTAAAATATGTGTTTATGGAAGGATCTATGTATTTATTATATTATCATGTTCTTTGTGCATAGGCATTGAAATGTTATTTCTATTTGTCTAACGTCTGTTTTACAGAAGGAATCTGTATATAAAGAAATACCTAATCAACAAAATCGTAAAACATATAAATTTAATAAATATCAACTATTGGAAAAGATCCGATGACAGACTTATGGAGTACTCAGAATTTAATGGTCTAAATTGATTTCCAAAATTTGATAGTCTGTAAAATATGTTTTTCATATGAGTCATTCGGCGATTAGACAGATTCTTCTTAAATGATTCTTCTTAAAGACGTTAGACAAATAGAAATAAATTCAATGCCTATGCAATGAAGAATATGTAATATATATACAATACATAGATCCTCACCAAACACATTTTAACCGAGTAAGCCTAGACATTGGACAATAAAAGAACTTAGAGAACTAATGATCAGAAGGTACAAAATTCGTCCATTTCAAGACTCTAATAATAAAATTTTCAAAAGGATTTTCTTAATGATGTTGATAACTCTAAAAACTTGCCCCTCAAATCAATATACCGTCAATTCTTCACCGAATGGAAATGGTCAATTACACTTAAATTTAAACAGTTCATAAAAAACAATTTACAAAAAGACAATCCTAATTACGAAAGAATATGACTATCGAAATATCAATATAGTATCAAAGCTCTACAAGAACATTTCATCATAACCCTATTGATAAAGCGTTCAACAACTTTGCAATTTCTTGCAAAAAAATTTTATCTCAAATTTAGATAAGTAGAATTAAAATCATCAGAAACTTAACAAACTCAAAATCAAATATTATCACCATTAAGGAAAAAAAATTTCAGCTCTAACAAAAGATTAAATCCATATGCAAATAATAATCACCATATTATTTATATACCAAAATTTCACATAAACAGCCATCTGAAATCTAGATATATCACCTGCGGCACTAACACCTACATAGAACATGAGCCTGGAACCATTTTTTCAAAACATCTCTTCCATCAAATCATATTGAAACAAAATTTCACCATGATTATAAAACAATAAGAACAGTAATTGAATTTTAATACATAACAAATTATACAAAGAAACCCTAATCGACTTTCAAGATCTTTTCAAAGGTATCAATAAAATAAATTATCAAGATGTACCAATGAACTATCGCTGTAGACTCTTAAAATCTTCATAAATTCCAGTAGAACCTTCTGAAGACCTCATCAACTATCTGCATATTCAATAACTTATCTTTAACGAGAAAATATTTTTCCAATAAATAAAAAGAGATCCCACAAGGAACAAACTTCTCATCTTTACTTTGCCAGCCTCTTTCTTCATTTCTTGAAAGGAAATTTCATCTTAAACCTCCACTCTGCCTTCCGGTTATTGACGATATTATAGTTTTAATTTCAAGACTTCAGCTCTATTTTACTATTACCATCTAT
>BGPR01000455.1:82504-119114 GCA_013235015.1 Araneus ventricosus
TTCATCAATGATATGGTTTAACAACGTCCCAGAAAATAAAACGATATCGGTTCCATTTACATGCCAGTTGCAAACACAGGCAGTTAGTCCAGAATTCATCAGTGGTATAGTTTAACAACGTTCCAGAAAATGAAGCGATATAGATTCCATTTACACGTCAGTTGCAAAGATAGGCAGTTAGTCCAGAATTCATCAGTGATATGGTTCAACAACGTTCCAGAAAATGGAACGATATCGATTCCATTTACATGTCAGTTCCAAAGATAGGCAGTTGGGGTACATCTCATTATTGAATGTTTGCTAATCCGTTAAGGTATCTGACTAGGTTCGGACAAAAATTATTAAGAAAGCATGCACAAAAAAGACTTACAAAGCTAAATAACAAAAATAGACTTAAATATTCACAATTAGAGATAAAAATTCATATATCACTAGCAATTTTTGAAAGTAATTATTTTTTTCAAGAATTTTAATAAACATTTTAATGTTAAAAAACAGTATAATTAAAAACATATCGGATGTATTTAATTTCAATTTCGCAGGCGTACTTCTCAAACTATCTCGAATGTAATAGACTGCAAGATAAAAATTATTTTAATAAATAGATATTTTATGAACATTCAAAGTTGGCGTCATTGATTTTTTAGTCAAAATTATACTATATTTCGATCTGAAAGTGACTGTACAACATGGCTAAATAAAGCTATCATAAAATCTGTGGTCTATTTCACCCTCAAAGGTTTTGGCATTTGTGTACCAAATGTCAATGAATTTTAATGAATTGTTTTGTTGATATCACGTTTTCCGTGGACCAATTTTAGTGAAATTTTCATTTTTCAGAAAACGCATTTAAAAATATAATAACACATTATTTCAAATAAATATAAAGGAATAAAATATTCAAGTAATGAGAATAAAAACAAAGTCTGTTTTAGAATCTTAAAATTTGGCTTTATTTTTAGATAAAAAAAGTTTTTGAATTTTTCTTCGAAAATCGCCTTTTCAACCTAGTCGCATACCTTAATAAACTAACACTAATTCCAATCCATTCTTCCCAACTCATCTCAGGTACCCTTTGTACAGGATTGAATTAAAAGAACATTTGGTGTTTACTAAATTTATTCATGAAATAAGAAATCATATAACACGTAACCCATTATATCAGATACACGTAATCCGACAATTATAATACTTGCTTTTTGAGAAATAAATAAGATTTACGAAGAGTAATGTGAATATATCACTCAACGAATGTATCCTGCCAAGCCGTCATTAGTTAATAATTTCAATTAATTTTAGCCTATATTTAACCTTATTTTAGTCAATGAAATTTCGGAATGTCGAAATAATATTATTACATTTTTATCTGTGTTTTTCAATTTCATAAATGTATTTCAAATACCATCTTTAGTTCTTTGAATAAAAATATTGAAACTCGAAGGATTAAAATATATCTCGTAAATGTATTTGTTTGGAGTTTATAAAAACTGAAAAGAATGAATTAATCAACTCCAAATGCAAATATAAATGAGGCTGTTTTATTTATTGTGCCGTTTGTCTGGGAAATAAACAATGAGCATAAAAATGATGAAGATAATTTTCTTTTATTTTAAAGCAAACTTATCAAATACAGAATGTTTATTAAGGACTGTTTGTAAATATAAGAAATTAATAGATTTAGATAATTAAAAGGAAACTTTCCTTAAATCAGAGTTTGCATTTCAACAACTTTATTTAATTAGATAAATGAACCAAGCCTTAGAATTATTTACAGATCAAATAACAAGATTAGATATCTGAAGTTAAATGCATTCCCGATCTAATTATGGTCTTTGTTCACTATCAAAAAACAAGATTTTTGCATAAAGGATGAAAGGATATGTATCATGATACAACTTACATCAAATGAACATTTAGATTTCATGGTATTAATTAATTAATTAACTTTTTAACTATCATAAATTAGTTTATATTCAAAATAAAAATAATGCGTACAAAGTTTTGCTTTATTGTTTCTTATAAAAAGGAAATGAGTTCAATTGAAATATAATTTCTAATTTAAGAAAAAATTTTAGAAGAAATAAAATTTCCATGGATTACAAAATATACAATGAATTTTTGTTCTTGAAGTATATAAAGATTTGAATTGTAGAGCACTTTATTCATGTATTTAAGAAAAATATTGCCCTGAAAATTGGTATATTTCATTGAATACATTCATTCTCCTTTCATAGTTTGCTTAAAATATTTAAGTTCAAGAAAGTAATGATGACCGGCATTATAAGTCTTGATAAAGAAAATAATCTCGAAACAAAAAATATTCAACTACATATGTCAACAGTTAAATTAAATTCTCATGATACAGGAATCGAAATTTGCACCCGTGATCTAAGTTCTATAAGGAAAGCTTTATTTCGCAAGCTCCGTTTTACTTAGTATTCTGAGTGTTTCAACTTCAATTAAAAATTATTAACTAAATGCACATAGTATATTTCTTAATTTGTAAAACTTTTTATATTTTAAATTATTTCATACTTAGAACTATGATGGTTTTCATTTAACTATGCAGATAATTTTAATTGATAAACAAAAATTGGCTTTAACCCATATCGTACGAAGAATTGAAAAAATTAATATTTTTTTGTAAAATTTTAAATATGCGTTTCTCTAAAATCCAAAAAACTTACAAAACTACTATTGGTTTCATCGGTTCAGGCTGTCCTAAAAATAGGACAATTCTACAATCAACTGCTGTAGTTTTCACTTAGGTTGAATGGGAGAAAGAGTTTAAGCGTAGTCCAGTGTTGCGTTTTTTACTGATAGTTGTTGGTTTTGGTGCACAGGATTTTATATGGCATCTTCTTTGCCGGTTTTCTGCGTTTTTTACAATAACATGTTTATTTTTAAGCTATAGAAGATCTTCGTTAAAAATGTTGAACACCCAGTTTTTCGCAAGATAGTTTCCTTGGAATATCAAGTCTCAAATAGTCAACTGTTAGATGCCTTCGAAAATCAAGCAAGCTCAGGCTATAATCACTAAATAGCTGACTGAGCTTCTATCAAGCAACAAAAGTTGTTCCAAAAGCATTAAGTAATGCCAATATCATTTTCCCCCTTGAATTGAATTAAAATAATCTGCTGCATGGTTATCAAACAGGTCGACTCCGTTTTCAGGTTTATTATAGAATGTATGCACCTTGGTACCTTTACCTGTTTTTTGCCATGCGACCAACTTATATGGTTTTTTAGAATACTAACATGGAAATTATTTTTAAGAGGAAACAAAATTCAAAAACACGAAAATGAGAAAATCTAGGTGTGCTTTAATGAATTTCAAAATACGAACTGACTTTATGAGTTGTTGTTTGAGAATAATTAAATCCCTCCAGAATGCCTCGCACACGGTATGCACCAGTCAGACAGACTATTAGGCACCTGCTTTGTTATAGAGTATATATGTTTGGACTGTAACAGGGAAAGAAAGGGCTGTCTCCATTACTAACTAAGGGATCTTTGGTAGTAGTTGATTGTACCATCGTCCTATTTTTAGAACAGTCGAAAATGCGTAGAAAATAACCTTCTACATAATTTTTTTTCAAAATACTCTTTTACTGGTATAAAAGTATGGAGTATTACCTCAATAAATTTATATGCTTGTTTTCCTTGGAGCTCAAAATTTAAAAAAGACGTACGTGTTAAAAATGTGAAAAAAATTCTTCAAAAATCGTCATTTTAAAAATTTAATAAAAAATGTCCAACATTAATTTAAACTTTCGATAAAGACAAATATATAGTTAAAAGCCACTTGGATAATAAATCGCCTTTAATTTGAATAAAAATATTCAAATATATAAAGGGCCGCTTATACGTGCTGTCCTAATTTTAGGATTAGGTGGAAATATCGGTTAAAAGAATAATTGGTTTTTCTTATACATATTAAATCTTTTTAAAGAAAGATTTACATCCATCATTAACACAGGGTTTGAATTGGTTTGTAAAGTAAAGATTTTGTATTATTAAGTTTTGTAATATTTTGTAACAAATTTTGTGTATTAAAAATAAATATCGCATTACGGTTTTCGATCATCCTCTTTAAAGTCTTAAGTGAACTTTGAGTTATTTTCTTCGTAAAGCGTAGAGTGCCGAAATAATTTAAGTGCAACTGTTAATAAATTTGTAAGATATTTTATTTTATCAAAAATAATCTCTGTGCAAAATAATTATTCTTCGGAAATAAAACATTCTACATAATTAGCGTCACTATCTCTCTTCGAGAAGATTGGTGAGATGCCAATGAGAATAACCAGTTGCTTTTATTTAGTAGATTCATAGAATATTCGTTTGTAAGCAAACCTCTAAAATTGTCTAAATATAAACTCTTCTAAGCATTTCTAGTTATTTAATCGATAAAACCCTATTTAATTTCGTAGCAATCACCTAGAAGCATAATGATCAATTTTATCAAATTGGTTTCATTAATTTAATTGATTAATCTGACACTTCCGAAGATAATGGGTGTCAGAGCTTGAACAGTTTGGTCGGCCATTAAACAATTTCGAAAATCTTTCAGTAGCAATCAAGGTATTAGAGTTGTTAAAGGCTTTGTTTCTTATGAAAATTAATGCATGGGTAACATGGAAAGAGATTAGAATCTGCATTTAAGTTGTCATTTGCTATCACCATGCGTGCTGTAATAGATAAATTTTTCTTAAATATGTCTCTTTTTCATGATGTATTCTCGAAATAAACAATTTTTACGAAACTTATAATTTTGTTGCAAATTCATTTTAATTGATATTCCTGGAATTAACCACGCTCCATCATTATGAAAATCCAGATAAAAGTTGCATGAAATAATAAAGAAAAGAAAGCACGGTGATAGCTTAAGTAAAATATCTATTCTACCAATGTCGTAAATAGTCAATCGCATCAATGGTTAGTGGAAATAAGCTCCAAGTCCTAAAATCCTGTTGTAATTTTGACTTTAAACGCTGGTATTATCTTGTAATATCTTCTATTCTGGAGGCGAATGACTATTTCGCTGATGAAATCTATGCTAAGTTATGGCAAGGTGCCCTTCCTCAAACGTCAACACCCAGAATACCTTCTGTCCGGGAGGCATCCCCCGCATATAGGCATTCTGTATTCGAGCAGAGCACCATTGTAACTTTGAAGGGCTCTAATTGGACAAACGAATCTGACGACACTCTTCTGCACATCGTATCAACAGTGAGACACGCGTATCTTATATATATATATATATATATATATATATATATATATATATATATATATATATAATACTTAAAACTCTAAATATATATACTAATTTTTTCTCCAAGATATTGCTTGAATTTGCTTTCAAAAGGGAATCTTTCTTCTTCCTGATTTAATGTCGTTAGATTTGCTTCATTCAGATCTGAAACATTAAAATTCATATTTTAATAGTTAACTTAAACCATGATAAATATAAGTATTAAAATAATGTCTGATATAGGATTACAAATTACAACTTACATCGTCTAAAAGATAATGATTTGAAATAATTATTCCTACTTACCTGCGCACAAGCTTTGTTCTAGATGGTCTAGAAGACCGAAGATTCAATTTCGTGTTCGATGTTCTTCCATATTCTTCTATCCATGAATACACATCGGAAACACTTTTAAAGTTGCTTCGAACGATGGTTTCATCTTTAACGATTTTAACAACTTCGTTTACAAAAGAAGGGGGAAGATTGGAATTCTGAATAGACATAGGTATTACACAAAGAACATTTCGCTATCGCTAGTTGAAAGAATCAGTCAGGGCGTGGTCAGAGGTAAACAAACAAGCAAAGCATAGCTACATCAGATTCGCTTGTCCAATCAGAGCCCTCGAAAGTTACAATGGTGCTCTGCTCGAGTACAGTATGCCTATATTCGTCCGGGAGTCACTATTTTTACTTATGAACCGGGCATTCGCCGATACTGCGCTTGTTCTACAAGAAATAAAATTTTTACCTTCCTTTTACTCCTGTCTGTAAATCTTATATTAGCATAATTTGCCCTTTCTTCATTGAATACAGTAGTGACAAATGAAAACTGATGAAATCCATGCAAAGTTATGGCAGGGTGACGTTTCTCAAACGCTAACACCCAGAATAGTTTCTGGCCGGGAGTCACCATTTTTGCTTATGAACCGGGCATTCGTCGGCTTACGATTCACTGCGTTTGTTCTACAGAAATAAAATTTTTAACTTCCTTTTACGGCTGTCTCTGAATCTTATATTCATATAATTTGCCCTTTCTTTATTAAATACAGTAGTGACAAAATGAAAACGCACCATCATAGATTTTTTTGTATTTTACACACTTAAATGTCATCCTTTAAGAAATCACTTAAAGGATGGCATAGTATCCTAAAAGGTGATTAAGTCATGCGTTCCTATTGAAAAATTATAAAAGATACCCTGTTTTCAACAGTATTATTTGCCCAACTTAAATTTATTTAACCAAATTTATGAACAATGGAAATTGTGCGCTTGCACTGGCCAATGCTGTAGTTATTGTCGTTTGTAATTAGAGCAATAATTTTGGATCATCTTGCATAATTGCAGTTAATGAAGAATATAGAACTGTGGTTCACTATAAATATTTTCGAGAAATAATTTATGAGGTAAAGGACAGCACTGAATTATGGTACATAATAAACAACAATGTAAGGGGTTTGGTGATTATTGGTGCTATATGTCGTACCAAGCTGAATTGGGATTAGTATCATTGAATTTCGAAAAAGAATCGGTCTTTCAAAAATTATTCTTTAGCCTTTAATTTTTCTTAAATAAATGACTCCAGAAATATCTTATAAATGATATTCGCTCCAAAATTTGGAAGTCTGATATCCATAGACTCAAATGCCAATAATGTAAAAGAATCATTGGCATGTATTTTTATTCATACTATTCAGATCCATCTTTGCAGAAAAGAATATCTAGCATAATATAGTTTAGAAATTCTACTGTATGTGTGTGAATACAAACAAAAACACGCATTGCTTCAAACTCGCAATCTACTTATGTACTTATCGAAAACAGATCTAAACTTCACTTCCTATTTGGGGGACATCTTTCAAGTTGCTGTATTTAAATCATGTTATAAAGAAAAGTTTAAATTATTCAATTCAAATTTTCGAAACCTATCTTAAAGCTGTCAAAGATTCAGAGACATTATCACAGGAAACAAATTCAATTACTTTGTTTCAGACAAAAATTCCAAATGACTTTAGAATATTTCATTGAAAAAAAACATTTATGGAAGCACATTTTTAGTTAGAAATTATATATTAATACGCGCAATCCCGTAAAGCTCTTCCTAATATATGAATTTACACGCACATGAAGAAAAAAAGATTAAATTCATTTCTGGGAAAAAAGAGAGATCAATTATATTTTATTTAAACCATTAATTTTAGCTTTCTAACTATTTCAATGCATAAGATTTTGAAGGAAGATAGTAAGGATGATTACGGATCAAAGTTATTATTATTTAAGGATGATTTTATTTATACTGTACTTTAAGAATGTCTAATATTTTTGTCTAAAATCTGTGTCGAATTTTTTATTCGAAATAACCATATAGATAAATAGCAGTGAATAATATTCTCATTTAAATATGTACATTAATTAAAAAGCTGTTGGGTTTGAAGTAAACAGTAGTTTTATACAAAACTAATTTTATTGTACATTTAATCAATTTTTTCATTAAACATGAACACGCCAAATTTTAGGCATCACCTTTTAAATGCAATTAGTCTCAAACGTTATTAAATATTCGAAAATTAACAAATGCCTATTTCAGCTTAGTGTAGTTTGTATCAATAACTGAATTTATTTTGTATCAATTAACTGAAACATTTTATGTGGTATATAAGCTTAAAACCTGGCTCCGCCCAAGATAGATTCAAACTCATTCTTTATTCATTGTAATTAATTTTATAATACAGTAGAACCCCAGGAATACGAACATCCTTCTTTTAATTTTCTGAAAACTTTTTACTGAAAAATGAAGCAAAAATAACAATTATGAATTCAGAAACAAAACTAATGTACATTCTTAATTTAAAAGAAGCATTCTAATTGGTCTTTAAGAATGAATACTGCACCTTAATTAGTAGAAGCACCATTATATTAGCACCTTCTTTTTCCCTTCAACTTGTTTGCCACTGTACAGTGTGAATAGCCGCGTGCTCTAACTTCAGGGAGCATCCAGACTCAATACTCTACTGCCTTTGATATATCAAGAGTATTTTATCGAATTTCCCGGATAATCCGAATTCTCCGGAATCCGAACAAAGGTCAGCCCCAATTGCTTCGGATTACCGGGATTCTACTGTACAATATTTTAGTCTCTTGTTGAAGAAGCTGGAAATATAAATATTTGCTTTATTACACTCCGCCACAGCTTGTCCGCGAATGCAAATATACATCACTATTTTAAGTTCGCTTAAATGATAATTTTAAATAAAGAATAACCACCTTCCCAGATGATTTCCTCATCTTTTTCAAACAAATTATTCCGTTAAATAAATAACATTTATAATTCACGAGGTGTCCAACAAAGGACTCCCCGATTTTAAAATTAAATAACTCGACGACAGAGATCGATAGAAGAATGAAACCAATGATATGTTTATTTCGAAAGCCATAAAAATATGATACAGAAGTTTCAGAATTAGTTACAAATGTTGCCAGAAGGTGGCGCTGTACGATGTACTCGTAGTACGGAGTCGGAGGAAAAGGTTATAAACAGTCCTTTGCAAGGAATCGCTGCAATCACATCACAATCGATTCAAAATGTGCACTTTTCGCAACACAGAGATGGCACATACCAAAAATGAAATTTTCCGTCATCCTCTGTAGTGGGTAAACGGAAATGTCTTATGTCTCACAGATCAACTCTTCAAGCTCGAGCAGTGTTGCATAATTGCCCAGTAAACAGTATGCTTCCCTGTGGCCAGAAGAAGCAGTCGCAGGAAGTGAGATCGGGTGATTGTGGAGGCCAATCCGCATATGTTTCAGTAAATGTTGAATAGTTCACTAGCACCAGTCTGTTGCAGCAAATGCAGAATAGTTTAAAGCAATAACTCTATATTGGAAGTTTCAAATTTTTTTACCATTCGGTGCCATTTTCGTTGGCAAACTAACGAGGGTGATTGAAAATTTCATTCTTGTTATGCGTCATCTCTGTGTCGCGAAAATGCACATTTTAAATCGATTTTGCTGTAATTGCAGCGATTGCTTGCAAATGACAATTTATAGCATTTTTCTCCGACTCCCGAATACAACTACAGCGTACAGCGCCACCTACTGGCAGCATTTGTAATTAAATCTGAAACTTCGGTATTAGATTTTAATGGCTTTCGAAATAAACATATAATGGGTTTCGTTATTCTATCGATCTCCGTTGCCGAGTTGTTTAAGTTTAAAATCGGAGAGTCCTTTGTTAGACACTCTGTACAATAAAGCTATGCAATGAAATATTTTGAAACTGAATTTCTGTACTATATAAACTGTTGATTTTGAAAGACAAGAACAATACATAAAATTCAAACCAATGTCTACAATGATTAGAAGAAAAGTTTTCATCTGCAAGTATATAAGTTTGAATTTCAATGATTAAGTGTTACAAAATTAAAGCTAATGTTAAAATTCTAATAGTAGTAGTGCAAACGAAGGCAGATATCCATTTCTATTTCTCAAATATTACAGCTCAGTTTCTTGTCACATTTCGGAAATAAATTAAAAAGAATTTCAAATTCAAATTAAATCAGCATAAAAAAATCAGCAAAGCATCGTTTTAAGCAAAACATAAAATAGAAATGAACTGAACACGACGGTATATTTAATTCAAAATCAGGTCGCAAAGACAAAAATCGAAACTCTCTCTTGAAATCGGCTTGAGGTTTCTTTTTTCTCTCCTTAAAAACTATCAGACAAATAGCATAGAAAAAATTTTATGCCAGTAACCATTCAACTTTACCTAGAAGCTGAAGATGCTTGAGTCGAAGTACTGGCAGAAGAGTACTAACTTCCCTCTCCCTTGGAATTTTCCTGGGCCGTTTTTCTTTTCAATTGAAAAGGAAGATTTTATCTGCGAATAACCTTAAAACACTGATGATGATTGTTTAAAAATTTGTGAAGATTGGGCAAACCATCGCATAATTTTTAAAATAACGTGATTAAAAAGATAATTATTCGCTCTTAATATGGCATATAAATTATTTTCGTGCAATAATTATATCAGAAGTAATTACGAAAAACTGAGCGAACACACTGGCATTTTGTTCAACTTTTGATATTTAATTAAATATCTAAAGAAATATTTAATTCTGAGACTTCAAAATAACACAGTTAATCTAGAAATAGACTCCAATAGACCAGGTGCAAATTTCATCTCGATGGTGTGCATCGCTTAGGAAGAAATCTTATGACACACCGTCAGACAAATTGTTTACTCGACAGTAGCGACTCATCGATCAACAGTTTTAAAAATTTCTGGACAAATCTTAATCTAATTGATACGCATAGAGCTGCGCAAATAAATTAAAGACCACTATATTTTTAAGTTTTTGAGAAAATTTCTCTTGTTTGTTTTTTATTCGAGTCTGATACTCTAAAACAATGTGATATAACTTGGACATATGAATTGGTACATTTACAAAATAATAATGAAATTAAAATAACCTAGACGAAAAATATAATATTCCAAAATAATTTTTCTGTCATTTGGAATGTTTATTTTTTAGATATGAATCTGAAAAGTTGAATACATTGTTATTACTTTTAATATGACTTTATACTTATAAAACATTTTTCTTCCTAGATACGATAGAAGTATTCAGATCTTCTTTCACCATTTGATATTAACTGGGAAGAATTCGAATTCATTCGAAATATCTATCAGAAAAACAACAAGGATGGGAAAAACAAAAATATTTGGGAATAACCTGAAGTCTTTAAAGAGACAAAAGGGCATAAACCTTCTGATGTTAACCTAAATCGTTGTGTTCAACACAATGACACTGCTAACATCATTAATCAAAAGAATAACCATAGATTCTTTTTACACGTCAAATTAATTTCCCTCTAATTTCTTTTTTAAATAATTTTGCCTCAAAAAATATATAAGATTTTTTTATAGATAAATGTTTAATGTATTTATATACATAATAAGAATACAGTTAAGTTTTAGATAAAGTATAATGAAAATACATTTGTAATTTAGAATTTAGACATAGTTATGATTCTTAATTGTTATTTTCTCTTAGATGAGTCTCGTGTTTAATACTATATTAGTAGAAACTGCTTCTAAAGACACATAGAAGAAATCCAAAATGGAGGAAGTAATTTTTTTTAAATCTAAAAGATCTTTGAATTGTAAGAAGATATTACTTTTTATACACAATTGAAGAAAATAAGATCATATGATCATAACAATATTTGACTTGGGGAATAATGGCATGAAACAAGATTATGTTTTGCTTCCGGAGAAAAAATATTTAACATTTTGATGTAATCATTAGAAGAAAGGGGGTAAAAGACAGAAGGACATATCTGGATATCTTCGAAAACAAAGAAAATAATTCTAAAGATTTCTCCCGGTAACGCCCATCGTACTATTTAGAGGACAATTAAGTTTTATTTCTGAGTCTACACCGAATACATTCTATTATTTCCTTTTTTGCTTTGTCTGACAAGTTGGTATGTATTCTCAAGCTCCTAAATGATTTCTAACAGACTAATATTAGCCAAATTTTGAAATCAAAGTTTCGTCATTTTCATTTTTTATTTTTTCCCTTGATTTATTTTTGAGGTAATGCTAAGAATTTCAGCGTATTCTTTATTTTGGATATTTTACTATATTTTAAAATATAGTAATATCTATAAATAGAAAAAGTCTCTAAAATGATTTTCTACCAATTCTTCGGTAATTTTTCAAAAGGGAAAGAAGGGAAAACTAAAAATTTTAGTTCTTGGAACTTAAATTTATTCTACAGCTACCTAAATCATGATATTTTAAACATAATTTATTAGAAATTTAATGAAATCTAGGCGTTAAATTAATTCGACGTTAACGGGTTATTTTCGAAGTTCTTTATTTTTTAAAATAAGAAACAGAGTAATAATTTACATTAAAATATGGGAATTTTTCATTTAATCATTCCATTCGGTGAAATTATTTTTGTACATAAAATTACAATTACTGATTACTAATTACTAATTTTGTACATAAAATTACAAATAATCGAAACGCGTTCCATCGGGACGCCATTATCTATTACACGGATAAGAAACTATGTTTGCATAGCTTATCACTGGTAGGTAAATTTACTCTAATAAATTACTCATAGAAGATTATTTCAGTTTTGAAAGGAACAATAATGTAACTTTTGCAAAAATATTTTTCGTTAAAAATTTTGAAAAAGTTTTTAATTTTCTACACTCGACGAATTTAATTGTCATTTTGTTGCAAAGATTTTGAATAGGTCCAAATATTTTTAAAACAAATCGAAATGCAATTATATCAAAATCTATAATATATAATATCATTCCTTTAAATTCATCTATAATATACTATTTCGTAAAATTAAAATTATATAAATAACTCTCGATTACTACAAACCCCAACACAAAAGTTTAAATCGATTGTAACTCTTTCCATGGCAGATATTTTGGCTTAAGAAGCAACTGAATATCATCCCATACACGCATTTATAATGAAATAGAATTGTTAAAAACAACATTGAATGAAAAAGTGGAAATTACAGTGTGTTTTAAAATAATATATGCATAAAAAAATTATTATATGACCATTTTGAGTTCCATACATTGAATTAGGAAAGAACAACATTAATCACAAAATTCTTGAGAGTTTGTTTTAGTTATCCGTACAGTTCCAGGCTTTTGTCAGGTGGATTTTTCTCACGGAGAAGAAATTGTGAAAATAAAGCAACTGAATATCATTCCATATACGCATTTATAATGAAATAGAATTGTTAAAAACAATATTGAATGACAAAGTGGAAATTACAGTGTGTTTTAAAATAATATATGCATAAAAAATACTTATATGACCATTTTGAGTTCCATACAATGAATTAGGAAAGAACAACATTAATCACTAAATTCTTGAGAGTTTGTTTTAGTTATCCGTAAAGTTCCAGGCTTTTGGCAGGTCGATTTTTCTCACTGAGAAGAAATTGTTAAAATAAATGAAAAAATATCTAGAAATATTTTAAATTACAATATCCATCAATGAAAATTATCTACATATTTTTAGGAAAATTTCTTTAAGGAATTTAGGAAAAAAAAATCTCAGGTGCTCAAACTCTGATAGGTGTTGACAATGCTATTTTTAATAAAGTGTGAGTTTAATCTTCCGAGAATAGAAATCTTAATGTAAAAACTAAATTCTCGTAACAAAATTTCGATTATTTCTTTCATAGTTATCGGTCTTGCATAACGTGATTTCCATAACCCTTAAAAAACGGGTGTACAGTGACACAAAAATTCACTTTGATTATTAATATTTGGGTGATGAAATATGTGTGTTGTTCACTCGGATGTTATGATTGACTCAGCATTGTTCTATTCTAAGCATCTAGACAGAATGAAAGACAAGCTATTGTATTTTAAATATATTAAATACAAAATATATGTGTTTTTTCACAATACAAAAACTGAATTTACGAAAAAAACAAACTTGAAATTTTATATGAATTGAAAACCCATTTGCGACAAAATGAAATCAGGAAATTACCCAACTCTTGAACCGTAGTTAATCCTCTGGCCATTGAGGGTTCTCAAAATCTGACTGCAGTTGCGTACGGAGGTTTGTTTACTAATGGATCGGTGAAATGGATTCGTCCACCCCGTTTCCCCTCATTACGGATGGTGGAAGATGCAAATGGAAGGTCTTTCATCTCTTATCTCTACCCAAATGGGGTCCCTTTATGCAACTCGCCCAACTGCCTTCTCCTTCCTTTCAGAGCAGCAACCGGCCGAAATCCGCCCCACTAGTATAAAAGTTGCATGGCCGGTGACGGCCGGCTTAAGAGGCAGAGGGTTAAATGAATGAGGTCTTGCTCTAAATGTTATGGATACCAAAACTATTTCTTTTAGTTTTAATTTATGAGTGAAAATAATTAATGAAATTTACAACATGAAGTTAAGGCTGTGTTTTGTATCACATCATTGCAATATTCTTCTTCTGATTCGCTACCATTTGCCGAGATTTGTAGCAGAGGTAGGATACTCAAAGATGAATCGGATCAGATAGCAGAGCAGATAGGAAACGAATGTTAGAGCAATAAAGTGAAGAACTTATTTTATCCATAAAATTGTAGCAACTCTGTTAGTAGAAGATCACGGATGGTGCTCGATATTTCCGTCATCAGCTATAACAGAAACTTGCCATCGGCGTTCAATGGTATCTCGGATATTTTGAAATATACCTGGCGTCTTTCGCAAACCTGCGGCAGATTCGCAGACGCCTGCAATACGAGGAGACTTACTTAGAGGAGCATCCGGGGAGAGAGGCACCACGAGTACGTGGATGAAAATTCGCCTGATGAGTAAATGGGTTTTCGCTTTTTCCCTGGAGGTATATTAACTATTTACTCCAGAGGTGACTTTTGTCATCTAGCTCCGTTAAAACCGGGACCTTTTGGTGCTGACGCGATATGAATCGGACTCTCCCAACCAAGGCGGTCATTTACCCCAGCCCCTGCTATAACCTTCCCTTAAGGCGCACAGAAATGGGCTGTGGTTAGCAAGGATAATTGGACCCCCTACCGCGCTTATCTCTTAAACGATCTCAGAACCTCACCTCCCCTCAAAATAAGCCAACCGCCTCATACCGGCCTTCGTCGGTGTTAAGGGGAAATTTCCAGAAATCCCGGGACCACCTCGCTGGGTGTGATATGGTTAAAGGGCGTCTGATTATGTCCACCACATTTCCAATGATGCCGAATACCTCCTGCGGGAGTGGGTTTGTGCCTGAGCTGGTGATGGCCAATACAGAGGCAGTCACATTTTCCGTGCTATTGTCGTGGTAGTCTGTCGCAGAACCACAGACGACTAGACAGGCTGAGAGAAAAACATTTGTGAGTAACTATGGGGCACAATTAAAACTGAAATAACCAAAATAAGGGCTAGGTACGAATTTCCTTTTATAAAGTAGAAACTGACTAGAAATGTTTTTGATATATTTTTGCTTATTTTGATCTTGATTAGGTATATTATCTTTTTGATATATTGGATATATATTTGGATCCAATTAACTGAATATCATGCTGTTTACTTTTAGTTGGTACGATTGACAGAACATTTCCAATTTCACTAAAATATTACAATATTTTTCATTTATTTTCTATCCTTATAGATTTTGATTCATTTTGCTCTGGAAAGATATCATGTTTTCCAAAGACCTATCCTTGAAACGTAGAGAAATCACGACTGAACCCTGAGCACTTCTCTACAAATCATTTAACACTTACATTTAGAAACTTAAATGCTCTCTAAAAGGCAGAGTGCTGTACTAATATATTCTACTACACACAAAATCTAATATAGATCAAAACAATAACAACGATTTTTATAGAATGGGCTAATCTGGATATGTTATAAATAACACAGAAGTAAATATCTGTTGGTGAAGAATTCTACTTTTCCACTCTTTCCGTCCAAAAAATCCGGCCTGATCGATCAAACTGCCAAAACATCTTAGAGAAGTTTCTTCGCAGTTCACTTTCGATGTCCGACGACAAGTTAAAGCTGTCTTTTCATCGATTTATCTATTATAGTTTACCAGCTAAAATTAAATAAAAGTACCGAGGCTGATAATACGAAGACAAATATTTCTATTACGTGTTTTTTCTTATATCAGTACATCGAGATATCTTCTCACAATCATTACAAGTAGTAGTAAAAATGGCAGACTTTTAAAAAGATGTATCAATCAAGTTGAAGGGGAAATGTCAACATAACGATATTAATCTTGCTTTTCTTGACAGAAATTGTGGCGAGTGATCGTAAAACTTATATTTTATATTAGATATTATATATATTATATTAGAAAAACTCAGATTTTGGTAACTTATTATCACAGATAAAAGCATAGAACTGCATAACTAGAACATGAATTTGCATGTTTATGTTTTTTAAAATTATTTTAACTTTCAAATAAATTGCTATAAACTGCATTTAAAAGATAGATATTTACAGGGCATATTGCTCAAACCCATAACAGTGCTACTCCGCCTTATAACTGTAAAAGATTTCTTAATTAAAAGATTATTATTACATCATGAAATTTTTCTTGTTATTGATGTTATTAATTACAAAACTATTGGTCATAATATAAAAAGCCGTTTTAATTTTGACAGTGATTCCTTTGTGTCCGAAAAAATCAAAATTAATCTATCGGATTTAAAATGCAAAATGTACAATTTAAAGAAATGTAAGTATACGATTTACCTCAGAGAAATAACACCACAACATACACCCGAACCCGGAGCCTAAACGTCTCCCTGTCGGTTGGATGAGTATGTGTGAAACTTTATTGAAAAGCAAAAGAAAATACATTACATCATGAGATATAAAAACACATAAAAGGGAACATAATTATACATGAACAAAGAAGAATATAATGAATAGTACATAAAGGGTTACAATCCGAGTATAATATAAAATATATACAAGACGAGTTATCATATGAGTGCATTGAAAGGGTAGAATGTTTCCTTTAGTTACCTTGTTTCATATAGTTGCAGCTCCATGATTCGGGGCTTTTAGTGTTGTTCAATACGACGATAAAGAAGAATTAATAATATAGTACAGCCGGTTATGTTGATGATTATTGTCGCAACCATCCTAAAAATTGTGGGACTGATTTTTTTGTTCTGTCTTGTTATTTATACTTAGGGATCGCTGGAATTGTTACTCCAGGGTTAGCAGGGATGAGAAGGGTGAATTTTTCGAATGAATTACGGAAGATTTGGTGGTGAGTGGTTGCTGTTCTTAAGCTAGTGTGCTCTGCTGCTCAACTGGGTATTCATCGAATTTCTGGTTCCGAGAGGTGAATCTTTGGGAGTATCTATTTCTAGGCTGGAGTATGTGACGGTGCTGTATTTTGACTTTTAATTAGGTCCTCGTTAGTCGGTAAGAATGTGATTAAATTATCTATATTTCGTCTTGAGAGTTTGCTGGATACCAATTCCACCAATGGACTATGAATTGTGGGTTTGGTTCCTTGTGGTGATATGGTAAAGTAAGTGGGCAACTCGTTGAGTAGTGTAGAGGTACCTCACAGACACGACAAAATTCGATTACTATTTCGCAACACTGTTTTTCGAGATAAATAAAGTTTAAAGAGAAAAATATTTGTTAAAAAGCTATCAATACATTTTTATAGACTGAGAAAGAAGGTTGAAAGTGAACGAGAAGAAAAAGAATCTGAATAAAACCGATATATAAAAATCATTCTACTTAAAATTATTTTATAAATTTTTCTAACATTTGATGTTTTATCCTTAACAGTATAATGAATCCGAGAGAACTATGAAAGATATTAATGAAAACCAAAATATTATGGTAGAGATAGTGGTATTGATGGCATGCGATTTTAGACAGATTCTACCTTTTATAACTGGAGTCAAACCTGCAGATAAAATTAATGCATGTTCAAAGACATCTCCGTTATGAGATTATGTCAAAAGATTTACTCTCACTATGAACATCAGAGTTCAACTGTTCAACGACACTGAATCTGACATTATGCGGCTACCTTTGGATGGTCGGTTTAAAACAGATTCAAACGTTATGATTAAATTGGATAGGGAAATTTTAAAAATTGTTCATATCAAAAAGAAACTCATAAGCAAGGTTCATACCGAACTGCAAGCTAATATGGGGAATAGAGAGTAGTTGCGAGAAAGGGCAATTTTGGCACCGACTAATGAAATTCTAGGACAAATGAATGAAAAAAAAATTATTTATTTATTTATTCAAAGAAAGCACACTACAGAGATGACTCCATTTACAGAGTGCATGATAAAAGCATACAAAATCACAAGTCACAAAGTGAATTAAAACACACACAAAAAAGTAACTGCAGAGAATACAACAGTTCTAAGCTCAAAACCTCATCAATTATAAAAAATATAAACACATAAATGTTTTAAAATGAAAACATGCAATTACAAAAGCACAAAAAACACACCGAGGCCCCAAAAGTCCATGCCGCACACCGTCAAAATAGAATTATGGAAAAAAAAATCACACAATATTTTTTTAAAAAAAATGTAGAACACCAAATAAAAAAAAAACATTAAAAAAAAGCAAGGGTCAAAAATTCAAACACACACAAACACTAGATCAACGTATAAAAATCTTAATATGTATAGTCAAGTGTAAGAAAAGAAAAAGAAATCAGGTCATGTATATAAAAGTTGAAAACAATTCGATTTAAAAACAGTAGGAGACATATGATAAATGTCCAGTTCACCAGAGATCTTGTTAAAAGATCTCTGGTGAAATATGTCACTAATGGAGGGAGCTATTATGAGATATTTATAGGTAGTGTGGTGAGGTTAAATTTGATTTGACACATATAATTTTACTCCTCGTTAAACAAAGCTTTGAATTTAAAATTTGATCGTATAGTGAATTTGAGAATAATAATTAAATAAGAAGTAAAATTCAATAATAAAATGAAGCAATTAAAACACGCAATAACTCTCAGAAAATTTCAACATCCAAACTCACAGGATGGTAAAATGGGTAGACAGTTAAACACACAAATGAACTGCAAAGGCTTGTAAATATTAAAAAACAACACATTTATTTAAAATTAAACAAAAGTCATCGTGGTTATGCATATAAAAGTAATAAACATATAATCATATGATTTTATTTATGATAAATTGGGCCCACTCGGTAAAAATCGACAAAATAACATCTTTAGATCTGTATCAATTTTCATTACTCGAATTACTATTTTAGCGAACTCACCAGATACAATAAATTACCGCCTAATACATGCTTGATCATCTTAACAAGTTACTCATACAATTTGCAGTATGAAATTACACACTAAACGCGGAATTTTAACATGGGCACAAAAGAGTTCCGTCTACTAAATTATCAATCTGAAAAACTTGACTTTTGTACTCAAATTATATAAAGAAAACATACAGTAGTTATCGTACTGTTGACACCCCTCGCCTCCAGAAATTCATCGCTCGCCATCAGCGGGACTTCACCTGCCATATCGGCTGCACAAAAAAAAGGTTGACACATTCGCGTAACCGGGTGGCATATGCCTTTCGCCGTTCACAGAAAACACCACTGGGAGATAAGGAATTCTGTCCCGCACTATCATTAATACACGTTGATCATATATCCAGCTGCATCATTGGGAGAAGTCAATACTTGGCTTCCAAATATTCAGAGGCCAACCAGTCCGTCATCCATCCGGCAGGATTTCGGCTTATTTTTTATAATTGAGATTTCCAAAGGACATCACTTTCACGTTTCACTAGAAGCTTTCGTTATAGAAGACGAGACGAGAAAATCTCCATGCTCAAACCGCTCATCCGCTGAGAAGGTAGCTTCATAGGTGGGTAAAAATATCTCACAGTCCACTGTCTCTAAGCCATGATGAAAAAAGTCAAACAGGTTCAAAAAGTAGGGAAAAATCAAAAAGTCCGAAAAGTCCCCCCGCTCTGAGGTGTCGATGCTAATATCGCACGAAAATCATGATGTAACTAAATCGTTTGTTCTTCATTCGTCAAGGTCAATCACAAAATGGATGATGGCACCAATAATCTTCGCGATCGGTCGAAGGTCGAATGTCACTCAATATGAACGCCTGCCCCCAATCGAACATGTCACCACGCTTGTCTCTGGCCTGATCAGGTTGTTATACAACAGGTCTTGCCTGAGCAAGTTTTTTTTACAAAACCAAGTGCATTAAATCTTTTTTCTTAAATTATTCACTCAGAATAGTATAACATTATTTAGTAAACACAAAAATAAAATACACAAACGTATTCAATAATTATTTTTAGATTTTAACACATAAAAAAACATTATTTCGAAACACACTAGCGTTTTGGGAGATGAACACAGAGTAGCAACACGACAGTAGATACTGCAAGTGACAATGAACAAGTAATATCACCTCCTGTGTAGTTCCTTTACTCTATAGATTTGTCAAGGATACCTTCTCACAAGCTGAGATTGAAAGACATTGTGCTAGCGCTATTGATCCTTAACCATGATGCACCGACACAATTTAGAAATTACACACCAACAGTGCTGTTCAAAATTATTAGAACAGACTCTTAAAATTTCATCTTTTGTTAAAAAAATTTAGAAACTTTATAACTTGCTATTTTGTTTTGATTTTACAGTACCTTATTTCATCCTCCATAAATGCGTATAAGTTTTAATTATTTCATGAAATATCATTACTTCTTAGAAAGAATTGTTGTTTTAAATATTATATGCTAGATGTTGAAAATTATTCGAGCGACTGACGAGCAAGGTTATATTGAAAATTATAATGAGAACAAAATATTTAATTTGTTTTTATTTTGGTGAAATTTTAATAATTTTAGCTGATTAATTTATTTTGTAATTTAGTTTTTGGTTTATGAAGCAGTGAAGCCCACGGTAATGCTTAAGAGCTAAAAGATTTCTTTTGGTCCTCGCCACCGTAACAATGACGATCGAAAGGGTGGGTATGATATGGAAACCTATATCTCTAGCAAAAATGTATAAAACGTAGATTTTGGGTATCTACTATTTGTCCAAGTATGAGACGACAGGATCCATTGAAAACAATAGAAGGCGTAATAGAAATCCTAAAACAAGTTCAAAGGAAGACTAATGCACAATTTTGAAGATGCCACGAAATTTGAGTTAATATGGATGCAACGGTTCGCAATAAGTTGCTGAAAATCATGGGACATACTATCGTAGGGACGATTCGGCTACTAGGACAATTAGGGGCCACCAGAAAGGGATGAAGGCAAAAATAGAGTTTGACCCATCCTGTTTGACGGAAAGCTGATAACAAAATGTAACTTTCATCAACGGTTATGTTTGATGTCCATAATATTTACATGCATTTTCGTAAACACAGCACAAATATTCGGGGAAATATAAAGGTTTTCTTAAAAAAAATCCTTAATTTTCCCACCTCGTTGCATTGCCGATATCTTTCTAAATAATGACAGTATTCAACTGGAAATCTTATATAAGTTGCACTATATGATATATATGTCTGGCTCTGAAGTTATGAAAGAAAAATTACTCTACGTGGCACACATGCGCAGTAAAAATATATTTATTACAAATGTCCATACTTCCTGTAATATTCAAATGTCTTAATTCCAATTTTAATACAACGCTTCTTTTATATATTGTCAAGTATTCTGTAAGTTTCGTACAATTTTCTGGGAAATTCTGCATGTTACATGCAAAAAAGTAATAAATATTTTTTTATCGTGCATGTGCGGAACGTATATAGCGTAATTTTTTTTCATTACTTCAGAGCCAGACATATAGGGCAACTTATATAAGATTTCCAGTTGAATACTGTCATTATTTAGAAAGATATCGGCAATGCAACGAGGTGGGAAAATTAAGGATTTTTTTAAGAAAACCTTTATATTTCCCCGAATATTTGTGCTGTGTTTACGAAAATATATGTAAATATTATGCGCATCAAACATAACAATTGTTGAAAGTTACATCTAGTTATCAGCTTCCTGTGAAACAGGATTTGTCAAATTCCAATTTCTCCTTCATCCCTTTCTGGTGGCCCCTATTTGCCCTCGTGGCCGAATCTTCACTGCAATTTGTGAGTTCCAGCGATAGTACGTCCCACGATTCTCAGCAACTTATTGCGAACCATAGTATCTATATTAAATCCAATTTCGTAGCATCTTCAAATTTGCGCAATATTTTTGAACACCAGTGTACATTTTGGAAAATATGTTATGAAATACACTAAAAAAGTCTTAAATAATCGTTGTAACGAACTTTCTCTTCTCTATAAGTGGCGTGTTCAATTGTGTCCAATCACAAAAAACCTCTACATCCTTGCAAGAAAAACGTAGTATACAAATGTTTGTTAACATAGATATACAAATTCCCTAACTATAACAGCAGGCAAGTGCACTCCTATAAGTATTGCAATTATTATCAACCGACAGAGTTTTGAACTTTCACTTTTAAATACAACAAAACATTGCATTCGTAATAAAATAAAATTTAATGTTTCGAATTCCTCGCGCACTAAGCCACGGGTAGCAGTTATGGAATATTTTATATCGAAGACACACATGCACAAATAAAGCAGCAATTTTTTTTTATTTATAATAAAAAAAGCTGTCATAGAGGATTCTTGACAGACCATAAAATTACCACAACATTTGCAATACAATCTAACACATTTTTACTGATGTGTGGTACAATAAAAATACACTAAAAAAGTCTTAAATAAATCTTTGTACCGAACTTACGCTTAGAATTTCTTATTAAAGTTCAAAGGACAAACGGAATAGTTTACAGTTGTGTCTCGAAACTCACTGTCTATTGACAGACGTAAAATAATCCCGCAGAGAGCTTTTATCGTAAAAAAACCATAATAAGACACTTTACGAGAAAAAACGCAAAGTACTTACTTTTAAAAAATAAAGTACTTCCTCCTATTCTTTTTGTAAAAAGAATACCTCATGGAAGTATACCTGAAAGTCAAGTCGATTTTTCTGATTTAATGTTCAAAATGCAGAAGGTATCATTTAAAGAAAATCAAACAAAATATTTTAATGTTATTAGTTTCAAACTTATAACATTAAAATATTTTCGGGGAACAAGTTCGGGGAATTTTTTCCCTTTGAAAAAATTATACAGAATTCTGAATACTTTATGACATTAAATCTTCTCGGGCATATTATCAACTTATACAACTACATCCATTACCTAGAGTATTTGAATTCATTTTAAAGAGCCTGGTATTTTTTTAAATTCTAACTATAAAAGTTTGCGCTTTTTAGTGCTTTAGTTAGGAAAGTGGGAAAGGAATAAAGAAAACAATTCGAGAAATGCATTGGAATGCAATAATTATTTGTTGTTTTGAAAACAGTAGTGATTTATAGCATTCATTTTATTCGTTATTACCATTTTCTTCGGCATAAAGTTCTAATGAATTGAGGCAATAATGTCAAATATGTGAGCCTGGTGTAATTTATTTTCGCATAAATTTTATCTAAGAAGAAATATTTATTCTCGCGAAAAGTAAACGAGGACACTTTAATCCCTCATTATCGGAAGGAATTTATATGAGCGTTTAATCGCTTTTATATCGATCTTCTTGAAGTTGAAATCATTTGATTGGGAACAACATTGTATAATTGGGATTGAATTCATCAGCAGAATTGCTAAATTGTCTAATCTGAACATTTGTTTGCGCAGTTTCAATTAACATTCACTTCTATACAATCTGCTAAGTTAAATATATATTACTGTACTATTATATTTATAAACACTGTAAATCTAGAGAAAATAGTTATATTTTTTCAATACACTGCAGTTCTCGGCATTTTTCTATAAATCTGTTAATGAAACAATCGTTAATATAGAATGGATAGCATTAAATAGGAGACCGTTAAACCTAGAGCTACAAATTTGACACAAAAATGCTTAGGACCATTTTCACCTCAGAGAGATCGATCTGTTTTTTGAATTTCAATGAATGAAAAATTAGCAAAATTTTAATGTTTTTTCTGATGCTTTCAGACATTTTATAGCACAAAAATGATTTATCCATAATCTTAAAATTCAAATAATTTTTCTTCTCAATAATAGGGAAAAATAGGGATAATTTACCCTACTTTTTCCTATATTTCTCGAATATTTGAATTTTTATCATCATTGAAAGATTTGTTTTTATATATATAAGAAGGATAAATGTTCTTATGCTAAACTGATATCTCCTTTACTCATAAAATAAATATATTTCATGAAATCGCCTAGGGTCAAGTATCCTTAACCTTAGGGATACTTGACCCTATAGGTAGGGGTACTTGACCCTACACGCAAAGAGTATTTAAATTCTTTTGATAATTTATGTACGCGAAATTCAGATATTAGGTTAATACTACTGAATTACAAAAGGTGTTTATTATCGAAAAATATAAATGAAACTAATGAAAAAAATAATGTGTAATCTTTACAATGCAGTTATTATTAATAAAATCTAGTTAATAAATTGAATTAGTCTAGTCATTAAATTAAATATAGTTAGTAAATTAAATTAGTTCAAAATTAAATAAAGAATTAAAATATTGATTTAATTAAATGATAAAAATGTTCAGCAATGGAACTGGGAACCTAGCAGCGTCGTTAGCGCGTTAAAGAAATGCCGGTTTGGAAAATTAGAAAACAAAGAATAACATCAAAATGAGAAAAGGGATCCAAAAATTGTTGTACAAAGCTAAAAATAGAGAAGCTTAATAAACTTACTCGGATCTTCTAATATTTAAAGAGAACTAAAAGCAAAATAATAAAAATATATTTTCAGAGAAAATTCAAATCAAGAAAGAAAGGCAAACTCAATAGAAACGGCAAAACGTTAAATAAAACCAAACGATGACAAATAGTTCGAGCAAAAGATTTTTATTCAAATCTTAATATATAAAATTCAATGTCTGTTTGTTTGTGAGTTTAAACCTTATACAATTCCACACCTCTTGACGGATCAGAACGAAATTTGGTACACATGTTCCTTAGCACCTACAAGGATTAACTACGCAATTAAAAAATTCTAACTCCACCTGAAAGGGGTGAAAAGAGGGCTAAAAGGTTTAGCGTTTTTCTGCCATAACTTTGGAACATATCATCGCCCAGAAACTATTTTTACACCGTCTCAAAATTTTAAAAATTAGCTTTTTAGTGTTCTGTTTCGGTATGACTTTTTCTTTCATTTTTAATCAATGATGAAAATTAATTTGTAAAAAATGCTTTGTTTATTCCAGTATCTTTTTTAAATGCCAAAGCACGTGAGAGATTAAAAAGTTATATATTTTTATATTTCTCTCTGTAATCACATGTGCGCTTAAAGTTAAATTGATATATGTGAATATTTCCATCATTGGTTTTGTGATTACGTGATTTTAGCTCCTTAGATTTTCATATTTCACTGTTTAATTACATGCGAGCTTTTACCGATGTTAAGCTTAAGTTGCTTTCCGTGGATATTTGTTTTCGTGATCAGTCGATTTTAGCTCCTTAGATTTTTATATTTCACTGTTTAATGACATGCGAGCTTTTACCAATGTTAAGGTTAAGTTGCTTTTTGTGCATATTTGTTTTTGTGATCACGCGATTTTAGCTCCTTAGATTTAGAAAAGTATAAACAAAAATTAAAATTCGTCCAAATTGTCTTTAAACGAAATTTTGCACACACGTTTCTTCACACCTGGAAGGATTGACTTTGCTGTTAAAATGTTGCTAGTGGGAGTAAAAAGTGTAATTTTTAACATTTTTCCGCAGTAACTTCAGAACATATCACATATCATTGCACAAAAATAATTTTGAACCACCTAAAAGTAAAAAAAAATAACTTCACACAGCGACACCTGTTCCATTTTCGTACCACTATTTAACTATTAAAATTTATTTAATTTATTATTTATTTAATTATATTTAATATTATTTATTTAATTATTATCTACTTTTATTTGTTATTAATTACTATTTACTTAATTATATTAAACACAATTTATAACATTTTTTGCTGTCATTTTAGACAGATTTCACTTTTTAATTTCTCACGTACTTTTGTTAATGTTAAAATTAATTTGCCTTCTTTGGACAATTCCACTTTCATTTCCTTTTAGCTTTAAATTTTCTAATTACAACATCACCTTCGTATAGAATTCATGAATAATTTTCCCCGTTACCCAGTACTGTCATATCATTTGGATATCAAGGCTTTTAATATAGTAAGGTGTGAATGCGGATCACAAGATTTTAACCAACGCACGTTTTACATATTTTCACAAAAATATAAACTCAACCGAAAATATTTTCAAAAATTATTCACGTTGACATTCCATCGTGAGAACGGTGCATCTTGAGTTATGAATATTTATTTGAGCTATGCTGAATTTTGTAAATGTTGGTTTTTATTAGCAGTTGATATCAAGATGTTTATCAATTAGTAGAAAAAAGTTGTTATAGCGTGTATTACATATGCCTACAAGTCAACACATGATGGTGGGAACAAATAAACCTTGACTAACAAGAGATAAACCTACAGTGCATGAAGTAATGGAGAATTTGATTGCTGAAGAGAACGGTGGACCTCTCTTACTTGAAGTCTGAAGTCTCATATGGAACTGAAACAAAATTTTTTAATTACTTTAATCCTTAAAAGGCCACCGCAAAGACCAAACCTTAATCCCATCAAAAATTTATTGTCATTTTTGAATCAGAAATTGCCTCTTTAGGAGAGAAGAAGTAGAAATCAATTTTTTTGAGCGAATCAAAATGAATGGCGCAATATCAACCAGGAGGCAACGAAGAAACTGGTTGAAAACCTGCATCTAGGATTCAAAGCAGTGATTGTGGCCAAAGAAAGTCCAGATAAGCATTAAACACTTTTATATCATTTTGAAAAATTGTTATGTTATTTTTTCGTTGTAAGATTTTGACCGTTCGAATAATTTTCAATAACGCATAATTTAAAATTATATGAAATTGATCCTGTTCTGACTTACTCTGCGATAAAGTTTGAGTTATTCGAAGCTTTTTTTCAATAAATAAGATTTAATTAATAATAAAATTAATATATTTGGGATGTAAAATAATAATAAAATTATTTTCTATAATAAAAATTGTACAATTTTCATTAGAGTTCTAATAATTTTGAACAGCACTGTATAGCTTTTGCACTTGCTCAATCAAGAATAGCAATCAGTCTTTTCGATGGTGACTGCATAGCGCATTCTACGTTACAATTATCGCTGGTTTTGCTCACACTGAAACTCCTATTTGCAATGCAAGCAAAAGCTCTGATGAGGCGATTGTCCAACGAATTGCAAACTTATCATTTGGGATGAGTGTGCGATGCCAAAGAAATTTGCCGTTATCTTGCTTGCTTTTCCCATGGCAAGTTCTGGAATAAAAACTCCAAGCCATCTTTACATATATGTTCCAAACGGTGAGATAAATGTTGTTTATTCGAAACCTTGAAAGTAGTAATTAATTAGGTATTATTAGTTAGGATTGAAGATACTAAAAGCCCTTAAGCATTTATATATTAAAGCTCGAAAACATATGCGTTTTATATAAAAGCATATGCGTTTTTCTTTTTATTTCGTATGTATAGAACAAATAAACGTGTGTGGAGCCGCGGTACAACGCGAGTACAACGGCTAGTAATAAATAAATAAATTAAACTTTATTTAAGGCGAGGAAAAAATAGATTAAATTTCAATTCTTTTCATGTTAAAAAGGAATTTTATTCAGCAAATAATTACTAGCAAACAATTTTTAAGTAATTATTCCATATATTTGAGTTTCCATTTTGCCAACAAACTCCACGCAACAGAAAACTGATCCCAACCACAAAATGTGCATCGGTCGGCTACGACATCGGAGCAGCAATAGCTTCTGATAGGGTCAAGTATCCCTAACTTTTTAGGGTCAAGTATCCGTAATTTGACTTTTTATAAATAATCTATAAATTAAACCACTTAGAATTAAAATGCTGCGTAATATAGTATATGAAATTAAAACTCAGAAACTCAGACTATAGTATATGCTTAAAACTCAGAAATATTTTAATTCATCATATATTCAATAGTAAACTTCCTATCCACTGAGGAATGAAAAAAGTGAAAATTTACTTTTGTACCCCAAAATATATTTACTACACATCATTATAATGGCTTTTCAGCTTGAAATGAAAACCCCTCCAATAGATCATATGACTAAAGATCAAATAAAAATGGCACACAAAAATTACCAATTATCTCAGAAGCTGAGATAATCAAATCACGTAGGGTCAAGTATCCCTAGTTTCTCCTACTGATTTAATTGCCATACATTTTTTTCTCTAATTGTAATAAATATTTAAAAACATTTTTAAGAATGTTTCGGAACAGTACTTCTCATTCTTGTAATGAAACACAAATCGCTTTTATAGCCACTACAACTAGTTCATATTGAGTATTTATTTCATTTTCGATAATCAAGGTGTAAAGATTCGCCTTATTATTTATATTGAATTACTTTTCTTTCTAAAAGCATGCTTTTAATAATATTCCTGAGCATTTTTTCAAGTTATAGATAACACAGGCCTGCAAAATTTGGGCTATGGAAAGTGTCTGCAATATAATTACTGATTTTTATATTGTTTGGTGCGCTGATTTCAAATATGGCATCCATTTTTATCAGTCACGTAAGGAGTTTTCACAAAAGTGGATTGAATTATGGGAAAAAAGCCTATTTTACATATTCGGGCTAAAACTAGTTCTTTTCAAAATATTTCTAAATGTATTATTTACAAATTTATAATTTATCTATTGGAAATAATTTGATAAATTATATTTGTAAGAGCAGTTATCATTGTTAATACACCCTGTTATTCTTAGGTCCTTATGCTATATTTTCCCATGAAAGCTCATTTTGGCATTTTTTTTCTCTTGTAGGCACTTTACGGGTCTTCTCTTTGCAACAACATGAACCAGATAGTAATAGGTCTCTGCACTCTTCACAGATGAGTCCACAATTGTTCTGGTGACAGCTCGTTTGCTGATTCGGAGAAAACAAGGCACCAAACACAATCAATATAATATTTTTCAAAGGTACAGTTATAGAGGGAGTGGATCATGATTTGGTACAAAATCTCTCTGGGTGATCAACTTGACTTCCATTCGTTCCACGGAGGAACTCTAACTGCGGTGATATACAGAAACGGCATCTTCTATGCAGTTCTCAGATCATATGCTGGTACTTATTGGCGAAAAATTCATATTAATGGATGATAATGCTTGGCCACCAGGGATTAGAGTTTGCCGAAGAAAATATTGAGAATCAATCTTTTGGACGAAAGGATTGGCCAGCTCAATCGCCAGACCGTAATCCAATAGAGTAACTTTGGGACTACCTCGGATGTGAAGTGGCTGCTTCAAGTATCCCTCCAAGATCGTTAAGTGAGTTAACAAGCGTTGGTCCATGAATGGTTTTTGTTTCCCATTTTGTCCGACAACTTCAATGAAATTGTCTATAAAAATCTATAAAGTCAATGCGTTACAGATGGGGGAGGGCACATTCCTTATTAACCCATAACGACTGACGTTGCGTTTTCGGAACATTAGTGAAATGATTTTTTTTCTTTTACTATAAAGTGATTTTTTAAATCAATTTTTGTATTACATCAGACAAAGATTCTATGCTTCTAGGGAAAAAAAAACTGTTTCGCTCTCACTGAAACTTTTTTAATAAATTTTTTTAATTGACATTTTTTCCGCACTATTTTTCTTTTAATTTTAAATAGATCTCACAAATGGCAACAAATATTTATATTAAATTTAATGTGTCCTTACATAGCAATTGTTTCAAAGTTTTTCATGCATCCAAAAAGTAATCGCTTTGGTCGGACGTTGACTTTTCGCAACATTTTGTATCTTCTATACAAATAAATATTTTTTTCGTCTGTTACTTTTTTTCTTAATTAGACTTTAATATGTCTGAAAAACAATTTTTGTCCATTTCCTTCAAACAGAAGGCAGTGCGGTCGTTAAAGGGTTAAAACTCATTCATTTATTTTTGTAAGAGATATCTTCCATTTATTATTTTTCTTCAACAGTGGACATTTCTAAAAAAGAAGTAAAAATTTAGTTCTGAATTAAAGTTTATTAATTATAAAATTATGAAATTTCAGCTTGATGCTAAAAGTAGGTAAAATTCAATAAATGACTGTTTAAAGTACAATAGTTTCAATTTTCATGTTTCTATGTCCATTTTTTCCAAATTAAACACACATATGAGGTCATATCTTAATATTTGGAGGTCAGTGTAGTTTGTACGACGGACATTGAGGAAGAAGATAGGATCATAAAAAGAATAGAATGCAATTTGAAGACATCTTGTTTAATTTCAAGTTATTTTAAATATTATAAAATTAAACAAGCAACTGTCTTGCAATATTATATGGATATCATGTCTGAGTACATTATGTACTGATCAAAATTATAGAGATTATAAAGTTAATAACCTAAAAATTTAAGTTATTTAATAGAAAGTTAATTGCAAAATTTTCTATACTGTTTATTGGACATATACATTTTACAAAGAGACATTTGCTTCTGTCAAAATAAATATGGACAACGAGCTCGTTTGCTTTAGCTAGTTTAATATCTTCTTTTGAAGCTACGCAAGGGCTATCTTGTTCCGGATTTTGTAATTTTGACTGGTAGAGAGTTGACAATACGAAACTCCTTCTTCGAATTTCGTTCACAGGGGCGCATGAACAACGTAGCTTTTGTGGACGTGGGTCGTGAATCAGCGACGTTTCGGTGCGGAAGCCAAGCCAACCTTAATAAAATAAATATATAAATACGAATTAAGGGAAGCTTTATTTGTGAAGGAGTTAAAAATACAAAAATATTAACAAACAACGAGGAGAAAAAAGAATCAGGTGGATGTTGTCATCAGAGACCTTCATCCATGCAGATTCAAAACCAGAATAAGTTTTGTGTTGAGGAAATATACTTTAAAATCTAAATTTAAATTTTCCTCTAAGACCTGAACCCATTTCGGAAGGTGTTCCTTAATAAAATAAAACGCTACAGATGAAACTGCTTGAAGAATGATGATACAAAGAGTTACAGACTTGAAATTACTATTAAATAAGAGTTTTGGGCAAGGATTCATGAACATATCTAATATTATTGTATTATATTGGATATTTTTATAAAATAGACAATATTGCATTAAATTTAACTGAAATAAACAAGTAATTTCGGCAAATGAAATTCCCAAATTTACTTTGTATTAATATAGTCAAAAAGACTAGTAAGTGTTTTTTAACTAAAAATCAGTCAGTAGTGTAATAAATCTTGGCGGATGATATATATAAAAAAGGATGAAAAAATTCGATGATTGCTAGATCCTTTTCTCTGCAATTGATTACCTTCCTATTGTTCAGCTGAATAGTAGAAGAAAATCCATACCATGTGGAGCACGATAGATTTATTTGATCGTTTTGTTTGATTCTCTTTCAAAAGACGGATTCTTATTGGTGGGGATCTCTATCTTTCCCAGTATGTATCTATCCTTTCGTTTCGATTTTAGACGAGAGGGGGAGATTATTAAGATGAAAAAAAGTCAGGGAATAAACTGCTTCAAAATACAAATTTGGGGATCATCTATTCTTTTTGGCACCTTCTGAATTCAAGAGAACAATTTTCTGTCCTCTTCAAAATATCAATTAATTCGCAATAATGCAAATAGTATGCATAGTTGATTCTGTGTTAAGTAATGCTCGGAAAGATTGTCAGCCAGTCTAAAAATTAGTCCTAAGAAATAACTTTCAAGAAATGATTATAGATTATTGTGTTTCAACTAGTATATTTACATTTATATTTCTATTTATATAAAGTAAAATTTGAATTCAATTGTCATTTAACCAAAGGAATTATGACAACAGAAAAAGCTAGTAAAGCAAAAATTTTTGACACCGTACATTTTGAATTTATCAATTTGAGCACTTTATGAACCATGAATTAGTGGTTTGCTAATATTTTTCGAACAATTATTTCATTTATGAATGTGCATGTTTAGACATTATCTTCCATAGTGCCGTTTTGGGATGCTTATTTTCACCTAAACAGTACAATTTTTAGCTTTGATTATGGCATCTAAGTGTCGACTGTTATAAAAGTAATAATTAAAATAAATTTTTTTATTAAAAGTTGATTAACCAGTTTAATTAAAAATTTCAGAAATAGCATTTTCTTTTATATTTCATTCAGGTAATCATATTAATTATAATTTTTTGAAAATGTGAAATGATGGATAAATGGGTATGGGCAGGTAATGGATAAATTGTCTCTGTTAGAAGTTTTATTTCAAATATGTGCCAACGTTATTTCTAAATTTATTGCAAGGTGCACTCAATATTACGTTCAAACAACCGGGTAGATTCATTGTTAATTTTGTCTTTTAAAAGGTGGCAACTTAAATATGAAAAAAAAAATTATATGCCTGATAAATTTTCTTATTTCATTATTTTATTATTCTTAGACCTATTATGTTTATTGTGTGCATGAACCTCCATAATAGAGTCAAGTCACACGAAGTCAAAGTGACATGAGAAACCCAACAGTTCGCGTCATCTAGCTTTTAACTGTACATGATGTGTAACTTCACATTCTTATTCATCATGTAAAATACAGAATTTATTCGAACATGAAAATAATGCGGTTCATTTTACTTGCCCTAAATCAATAATCCCAAGAGTATGTTAGCTGGATTAAAACCAGCTGAGAAGAAGATTAAAGAATAGTAAGTATAATATTTCAGCTTACCGGATATGTGACTTATTATCTTATAGTGTTTTGTTAATAAATACCTCACAATATTTAAAGAAATAAGATAATAAAGTAAAACTTTATTGCTAAGTTAGCAAAGCAATTTGCATTGATAAACAAAACCTCCATTCCTTAGCTTTCAACAATGATAGAAAAACACCATTAAGTATCTGAAGTAAAGATGAAAATTATTGCTTAAATTCAAGCATGAAATATTCTTTAGAAAAATTCTCAAAATTAAAAACATACTCTTCATGCTAAGTAAATAAGCATCATTGCAAATATAATATTTCACGGTTTTAAATGGTATAAAAAAGGTTTTAAGTGATGTCTGGAAATTATCGACAAAAAATGCTAATATTTAGCTTATTTTTTAACTAATTAAAATGCTAATTAGAATTTTCAAAAATTGTACATCCTTACCTCCACATTATATTTGTGTGAAGCTTGGTAGGTCTGTGTTAAACGGTGAGTTCTGCAGAAAAGCAACAGACGCGTGTACATTTGTTTTTATTATTAGTAGAAATCCTTAGTTTTATTCTTATTGACTATACATTGAATTCATATATACTTATATTTTTTTCTTCTGATGTTGCCATAACTTAATTTAATGCCAAATGTGCATCGCAAGTTTGCAACTCTGTTAAACTAAGAAATCCATTATCTTATTTCATTTTATCAAAAAAAATGTATACATTTACTTTTTTTTAATGACTCTTTCTATTCTTGTCTGTCATGAGTGTTTCATTGTTAGCATCGATTTTTGAGGTTTGCATATCTTTTAAGTAAGTCTTTGCAATTATTGTTAAAAAACCCTTAAAAACAATTACCTTAATGCCTTAAGAAATAATGCATGAAGAATTAAATTTCATATTTATTTACTAGAAATGAAATTTGTACCTTAATTTTTTATTATTTCATTGTTTCCGTAATGAAAAGCAATTTAATAATTGTGTTCAAAAATAAATTAATACTTAAAAAGATTTTGCAGTGAAAATATTTCGTTTATGAATCTACATTTAGCTAGAGATGAGCTAATCACAGTTGAGTCTTTGTAATCCTATTTGTAGTAAGTTGAATTTGATGAAACCAGACATGTGTTACCGAATTTTCCGGAAGCTTTTACCCTTAATTCATCTTCTCAGCTGTTTTTGTTAACCAGCATAATGGCTTATCAAAGCAACGAAAGAACATTTGGAAAGACTTCACTGAATTACAAATGTAAGTGGAATTTTGCTTTTTCCCTCTTTCTGAAATTAAACTTCAATTTATTTTTCAAGAAAGAGCTAAGCCTCTTTGAGAGAAGGTTTCGTCAAGTTTGAGGATTAATTATTCTTTACTAAGGCGGATTTATATGTAAATATGACTTTTAACTTGACTGTCATTAAGTACTAACTGATATAATGAGAAGATTTGCACATTCCCATAAAATGGAACTCTTATTTTTAGTGTTTTGGTTCCATTTTTCATCGTTTTAAATACGGTTCAGAGGAAACGAAATCCTTTATAAGGTTATTGTAGTATATTCTGGTTTAAATTGTCTTTCTATTGCTTTATAATTTAGTTGTATTTCCGAAAAATAAGTGGTGTTATCTGATGTCAAGTTTTAGAAATACTTTTTTTTCTAATATATTAACAAAAGAAGACATCAAAACCATGTCATAAAAGAAAAAAACAAAACAACAAAATGGATGTATGTATATGCACACACACACACACACACACACACACACATATATATATATATATATATATATATATATATATATATATATATATATTACAAGGACACTAAAGGAAAATAATTGTAAAACGTTAAGAAACAAGTTTATGAAAGATTTAAAACTATAAAACCAAGGGATTGTTATGAATATGGAACAGTGTGAAAGATTGTAAATTATGGTTTTATTGCCCACGCCGACCCTACTTCCTCAAAGGGTGTAAAGCATGTCGCGAGTCAGCGAAGAGAAAAAAATACAATAAAATATAAAACAAAAAATTAGATAATGAAAAACAAAACATTGTAAGTAACACAATACAATATAAAAATGTCAATATAAATAAAATAAAATACAAACAACAAACATAATAAATAATTACAAACATAAATAGTTTAAATAAATACAAATATAGATAATAAATAACTAAACTTTACGACTCATTTAGAGAATCTGTGTAAATAATCTTGAATTTTTTTATTGATGTTGTTGAAAGCTTTTACAAATTTGATAAAATACAGTACAATAATAGACTGAAAAATGAAGCAGAATTAGTAAAATCACGAGGAAAATCTCTAGCTGGTGAAAAAACATGGAAAGAAACATGATCAGTTGATTTATATTCATCTGTATAGATGAGAGTAAAACTATGATAATGCTGTCTGTGATAAATAAAGTGTGTGGGGAGTACGCTCCTACGTATTAAGTATTAGATTTGATAAAATATTCAGAAGGATTTAAATGTTGTTCATCAGGGTATTTACATGGATGGAAAATAATTTTTGCCTGTAGAATTCCACATTATTAAAGCAGATCAATACTGAAATAATATTATAAACACTTGTAAAATATAAAAGTATGAATGTTTACTTAGCTTCTTGTTGTCGAAATGAACCCAGAATAAGTTAAAAATTTTGAACTGGATTCTATGTATTTGATTTAGCATAAGAATTAAGGTTAGATGACAGCATAGGTAATCTTCAATCAAGAAAAGTTTATATCGGTCGATATATTTGCTTTTAACTGGATATGTTCTACAAACTCCTAAACAGAATTGATCCAGTTTTGGGAAAACATTGTTTCTAGAGCATCCATAAATTGTGCACCCATAATCAAGTTTGGAGAATATCGCAGCATTTTATAGCCTTGACATAGATGGCTTTCCAAGCTGTATTTGAGAAGAATTTTAAATTATTTAAATATTTCTCAGACTTATTATGTAATTTTATTGTGTGAATAATAGACGAGATCTCATTTTCGAAGGTGACGCCACAGAATTGAAATTTAGTTCCAAAATAGTATTGCTATATCATCCGATTTCAGTTTGAGGCTGAAATGATGATTGTACTTTCGACAAAATTGCGCAACAGCTCATTTCAACATTGAGATTAACAGATCAATACTATTGGACCATTGGCTGATACAGTTAGCATTGACACAGCAGCATCATTCAGAGGCAGAATTTACTTACAAATGTTAAAAAATTTTCAATTATTCAATGTTTGTGTTACCGCACGAATAAAAGGTAGGGTTTTGTGAAAATTTTTATTGTCATTCATATTGATCCACAGAGATTTATTTCTGTTCAGTGTTACTTCAGTTACTTATTTCTGTTCATAGAACATTAAGTTTCCTTTTTCTCAAGCACGTAGCAACTATAAACTAAAAAAGAAAAGATTTTTACTCCTAAAACCTGCCCTCTCTTCTCAGTCGCTTTAAATGACTAAAGAGTAGAAATCAATGGTTCTCTTTCGATTATTACAAATCGTTTATTCCTTTGAGTTTCAAGTTTCTTTCACTTATCGTCTCGCTTTTGTAGAGAAGGAAACGCTAATAACAAGGCATTGTTTCCTTGTAAATATCTTCCTTTCAGTACTCTAAGGACCAGGATGTCAAGAAAAAGGCTAATATTTTAGATGCAGAGAAAAGAAAATACTGCGCTAGTTTAAAAGTTATATTCTTCATGAGTTTATTATCTTGTTTCTGTCTTTGGCGACTTCTACAACACAAAAAATAAAGCAGTTTGATTCTTTAAGCTTGAGGATTCCAATTGTCTTTGAGAAATTTAAAAAATTAGTTTTTATCAAATAAATACTTAAATCAAAGAAGTAATATTTCAGATGAAGTAAACTTAGGAATTGGACGCTAAACAGTTAACAAAATTCTAAAAAAAGATTTAAATATGAGAAAAACTTCATAAATGCGGTGAATGCGCCAATGAAGCAGTACAACCGAAAAGT
>BGPR01000455.1:122107-147774 GCA_013235015.1 Araneus ventricosus
AATAATGGTGTGGGGCTGAATTAACTTGGTAAATGTTGACGTTGTCGCCCCACTCTGTTGATGGAGTGGGGAAGCACTGGTCGGTGAGAGGCGAAATAGCAGGATAAGTAAGCGGGTTCTCGCTTTCCTGGTCGACAAAATAATGGTGTGGGGCTGAGTTAACTTGGTAAATGTTGAAGTTGCCGCCCCACTCTGTTGACGGAGTGGGGAAGCACTGGTCGGTGAGAGGCGAAATAGCAGGATAAGTAAGCGGGTTCTCGCTTTCCTGGTCGACAAAATAATGGTGTGGGGCTGAATTAACTTGATAAATGTTGACGTTGTCGCCCCACTCTGTTGACGGAGTGGGGCAGCACAACATCTCCTATTGGAGAGGCTGTGCCTTGGTCGGTGATTGCTGTTAGGACTCCTACCTTAATTTCCGAATGATGTCATAATGTCCACGGGTGCAACGGCAGGATGGAGGGCAACTCTTTTGAGTATAAAAACATGAAACATTACAAACTTTCGTCTTTAAAAACATGAAACACGTCAAGTTAAATAAATGAGTTAAAATTTACTGCTTATCAATAAAATTGCTTCTATGATTAAAGGTATTTTAGAGTTGCTGTAATCGAAATATGTAATCTTGCAGTGTTTTCCTTCCATGCAATTGGGATTTATCGACTCTTGGTCTTCGTCGTCCGCATAGCAGTGATATCTCTGTAAGAATTCCTATTTAATCAAATCGTTTATCTAACACTTTCTATTGGAGACACGGAAATTTGTTCTTACTGACAAATGTCTGTCCAAAGATTTCTTCCGCTGAGATTTTCGGGTGACGGAATTAGTTTGTTCCCTCCGAACACCAACTGTTGTACCACAGGGAAAAATCCGTTCTGGGAGTTATTTTTTCCTCCAATGTTCGAACTATTACCATAGAACAGATTCATTATCAAAACGTTTATCAGATTCAATCAAAATAGGGAAGGGAAGGTTTACCACGGGAAAAACCAGTTCTGAAAGTTCTATTTTTCCTCAGATGTCCAAACTAATATCACAGAGAGGTTTCTTTATTAAAACGTTTATCAGATTCTCTCTCTATAATCAATATGTTTTCTGCTGGAAATAACAAAAATGAAAGAGTCATTTTATTATTAGCTCTACCATCTTCAGATGGAACAAGAATTTAGAAGTTTTTTTTTTGCGGAGGGATAAATATTGGTCATAACTTTGTTTTCTTTTTAGTTTAATATACAACTGAAAATTGATTATTTGAAAGTATTTTATCATAAGTTCCTTTAAGATTGGTAATTTTTTAACAATTCAGCTTATCATTTCAAATTTTCTTCTTATTTTTAGAGATTATGAACATTGTAGATTTATTTATTTTTAATTTTGGACTTTTCTTATACGACATTATTCAGAATATTTGAGACATAGTCCGATGAATGATCAATTAACCGCAATTTATCTGCAAAGCAAGTTTTGAATAATATTTAGGTCTAGGTTCTTTCACGATATTCTGGAAGAATATAAAATATATTTTCTAGCACGTGACATTTACAAATGAATTATATAGCTTTTGCTCGAAATAACGAAAATAAAATATTTATTTTAGAATTAGTTTTAATGGATACATTTTGAGCAGATGTTTCTGAACTTTCGCGTTTAGGCACAAGTCATTTTCTTAACTTCATCTTCTAATAAATTGGAAAGATTTGTGAATAAATTGTTCTTCGATTCTAAAACTTTCATTAAGATGTTAAGGTAAGCTAGAAGTTCGTGATCCTGACAAATACGCCATTGAAATTTATGATATGACAAGGTTTGAGCAGTTCTTACTTTACTTTGGTAAAGTAAAACTACGATCTCATCATCTAATCTCAATATTTTATGGCACATATCTATCTCTTTTCTCAAAACTGTCGTCTCTTAGTCATTTTTGCCATCTATCTTCTTGATTAATTCACATGCATTGATAAATTCTTTTCTGACCATTTATCATTTTAGTTCTATTTCCTCGTTTATAATCCATGTATTTTTGTGTTTTATTATAAAACAGTGTCATGATAAATTATCCTTTTGTCATTTGTTGCATTTTACAGCATTTCAGTGTGTCCTAAGGAATTATTTTATCTCATTTTCGACAAAATATTTTCATCACTGAAAAGTAATTCACTAGATAGAATCCTGTAAATTTTTTCTTGAAAATAAAAAAAATAAAACCTGCTTACCAAATATGCAAGAAGAATAAAATAAATCGGGGAGAATAATAATTTGAAATTCTCGTTGGGTATATTTGCAAAAGCTATAAAAATTTTGCCTGTCAATATTAAATAATTTGTAATGGTTTTTCTTATCCAATATTTTATCGCCATTAAAACATGAGTGAGTGATAGTTGCTGAAGGCAAAGTTCGTTGTTGGCGCATGCGTACCACTTGCAAAGTGGAATGGGATGTTGCGGTAAGTGACGCTAGTGTATTTGGCAGAAATGAGTTAGCTGTAATTCATAAATGAGGTGGGCAAAGGAACTCTCAAATGAAACCCACAAATTGAGTATTGAAAAAGATAAAAGGTACTCCGTTCACTGTAAATACTGTAAAAAGTGTGTTTGTGGTGTTATGTGATGTAAAATAGAATATAAAAAGAAGCAGCGCCGGATGCACCGTCATTAACTAATTGCATAACGAAATTAAAAACATTCGTTATTAAATGAAACAGATATAGGAAAAAGAAATCTGAAATATTATTTTTGAATTTATGTATATATTTTTCAACTAACAGTGCAGTGCCCATTGAAGGATCTCAATATCATTTAGTTGTGAAAATTATACACAAAAACATGTATTTAATACGATATTCTTGACCAGCCTAATAAATATATTTGAAATAATTTTTTCTAACTTAGTTTATATCGGCAAATTATTTCGCAGAAACCACATTTTTTCTAGTTTAGAAAACAGTAATAGATAAATAAGTGACTGAAATACAAAATATTATTTAAATTGCACTCATTCTGTTACAAATATAGAAAAATCTCTGAAATCCTTATTCTGTCAAAATGAGTAGGTTCCGAATTTTTACAAAGACATTAAATGGTTTTAATCATTTTATATATAATCATAACCTCGTAACAAAACTTAAGAAAGTATTCGAGATTACGCAAATCTTTAAATAAGGATAGATCTAAAAAGTTTAATAAATTGCATAATATTTCGTTTTCTATTGCACTTTAACTTATGGACTTGAAGCGAAACTGATTTCAGTGTAAGAGAAAGTGTAAAAAGGACATTAAACGGTGTAATAAAGTCCATAAGTTGTCACTTTTCAGAAGTCCAGTTTTTGACATCATTCTCCTAAAACATTCAATTTAAGCATTATTTTGAGTTCAAGTGATTTGCATTTAAACTAAAATGCATTATCGCAAAGCCCAGAAATTAGTAATTTCAGCATATGGTTATGAAAAATTTATTGCTATTTGGTTGCAATTATAAAATAATTTTTTGCATAGTAAAATGTGAAACGTATTGGCTACTTTAACAATAAAAGTATAACAAAATATTTTCTATCAAATAAATAATAGGTCATTAGATTAGGCTAGTCTGCTTCTTATTCAAATATATATGATGGAAACATTTCACCATTTTAGTCACCTGAATCTTTAAGCTTGTTTAGGATGTGTGAACTTTATCGCAAATATTAATAAGAAAGGGTTTTCGGTGTAACAAAAAAATTGGATAAGAAGGAAAATTTTATAATTTAAACAATTTCTTTAGAAATGAATGAATGTTAATGAAATAGAACAAGTAATATGAACAAATCAATAGGTATTATTTTCGGTCTAAATGAGTAGAATAAGCCTAAATTGTTAAGAATGTCTTTTATATGCTTTTCTAAACCTTTACCTAAAATTATGAAGATGCCTATGTATCGAGAGAAGAAAACATACGTCATGAAAGAAGGAAAACGAGTCCCTGCAAGGGTGTAGCGGTTCAGTTAATTAGGTATTACTAGACGAGTTCGGCGATCAGCTTGTTCGTCGAGAATATAATTTGAACTGAATCTCTTATGTATAATTTGATGACAAAGTAATTTTAGATTTCAAATTTCGATAGATATTTAACCCATGTTCTTTCAGAAGCCTTACACTTTTTCTGTTCTTTATCTGCATGAACGTCCTCAATGGAGTCATGTAGCAGTCTGTGTCATGTAGCATATAATTGCCCGCTGTTGCCATCAACTTCACTCTCTTATCCCTCTTGTAAAATGAATTTGAAATCCTCTTGTGAATAATTTGAATTGTTGTAGATTATGCCAAAGATATTTTTTTAAATTTATTAAAGTTAGAGAAATAATTGTACGGCAACTTAATTGATATCTTTGAAAAGGTAATATTTTTCACTTTCGAATGACGTACAAATGATTTTTGCGAGTTAATATTTTCGGAAGTTATTATGGAAAAACGCCAAAATTTCGCTTATTTTTTAATTAACATTCTAATTTAAATTTCAAAAAAGGGGCTCCCAGGTGCACGTTACCACCTTCCAAAGTATGTTTGTGCCAAATTTCATAGCTGTAGGTTAAGCGGTCTGCCCTGTAGACCACAAAAACACACAGAGACGCCACACATTCTCTTTTATTATTAGTAAAGATTTAGAGGATTCGTGATAGAAAGGATTATAAACGATATACGAAGTATGTATTAGTGGAATCATTAGCTATAGATCCTTTTATGGCCGAAATGGGAAAATAGAAAGTAACGAAAAAATATTAATTTCCCAGCTAGTAATAAAATAATCGCGAATTCTTTTCCGCGTAAACTTTATTTTGATAATTAAATGTACAGAAAAAAGTGCCATTTTTTTCATTTTGGTTAAGTTCTACCTACTAAAACTGTTTACCAGCTTAAATAAATTTTATCATCCATCTAAATATTAATAAATTATTATTGTTTAGTCTTTTTTTAAATTTACAATTTATTGAAATTCCTAAAAAAATCGGAGAGTTGATGGATCACAGGCCTTTGCTACAACCGTATTTATATTCTTTCAGCGTAGTATTTTTTCTTCAAAAATTCTATAAATCAATATCATTCTGTGCAAAGAAGTTAGTGCTGAAGTGTGAAAGAAGTGTATTCTTGTTTTCATTCTGCTGAAACGCTATACGCGTTTCAAACTTTTGCAGCTATTTTTATTTACAATAATTTATTTCGCGGCAGTTCATACATTGACTAGAAAGTGTATCTACATTTTCATTTCAGAAGGATTAATATGTGTACTGTATAAAATGAAAATATAAAATGAATATCTTCAAAATTTTTGTTGACTTACAAAAATAATACTGATTTGAAACCAGCGTTATTTCTTGTTAGCACAGACATATTATACTGTAATCATTTATGTCTTTTTAATAATGAGTCTCTGATAATTCATGTCATGTTTTCATGAAATTGGAGATTCTGTACTTTATAATTTTTTCTTACTGATATTGTTTCGCATAATTCATTTGATTTGTGTTGTTTTCTAAGCAATTGTGAAGACAATCAATACACAAAATTGTCAGATAAAAGCTGTGACGGCTCGTGTTACGTAATCTTGGGGGGTGCTATAACTTGTAATCCTTCACTGCGTAATAATGCATATTTGTACCACTTACATTTTTTGTCTTTTCTTATTAACTTTTAGTAGTTTTAAACTTAATAAATAAACTTAAAACATTTTTTCTTCAAAAATATGTAAGTATATTAACAAATTAATTTTATTAAAAAAATTAAACTCGAAATTTCTTTTCAATTCCGTTTCCTGTAATACTTATTACATTTCTAAAAATTAACACATCAGCATTGAATATTGAAATAACCGTAAAACACAGAAATAAATAATTTTCTTAATAATTAACAATAAAAACTCTTATTGAGCAACTAATATAAAAATAACCGGAACCAAATACTATTTATTAGTATCGGTTAAAATTTACTCTACGGTGCCCACTTACTTCGTTCCTGTTAGGATCGCCAACTCTTTGCCGCCAAGAATGGAGAGGAGAGAACATTTTTTTTGGTTGAGCAATGATGATTTTAACGAGTGTGATGTGCGCATCGCGGAAATTGATCTTTTCATCGGTGTTTTGGGCATGGCGCGATATTGCGATTCGTTTTGATTGGTTTGTTCCGTTGATCCGTTTCATGTGATTGGTCGATTCAATCGAATTAGTTTTGTAGGTTTGATTTTGTCTGATTTTATCATTTCGTTACGTGCGCTTCGTACAGCTGTTATTGATTATGGCATTGGTTCCGTTTCGACGTACCATCAGCTTCAGACAGCGGAAGCCAAAGTTGTTTTCCTAGTGGTGTGTGGATCAGGGGCTGATAGCAAGCGGATATCAGTGTCCTAAGTGTAAACAGCAATTGGACAATTAAAATAGGTATGTGAAGTTTTAACTAAACTTTTCTCGTTTTCGAACATTTTAATTCACTTTACGCACAGAACTATGTATGTTATTCTGTGTTTTCGATTCTCAATGAATAAGCGAAGCTACTAGTGTCCCGCTTTGCAGAAAACGAAGCCGCTGATGTTTTTTAAGATAAAAAAAATTGCCCGGTACACGCTTGAAATGCCGAAGGCATTGCGTGTTCAATCTCTTCTTTTCAAATGAAGCATGAGCAGTAGAGCATTGAAAAGCGCACTGCGCATCCAAAACAGTATTTGGCGACAGCAAATGAAATTGCGCCAAGAAAACTTGGCGAGAAGTGGGCACCGTAGACTAAATGTTTACCTTAGTATCATTAAAAATTACTCTTAAAAATAAAATCCATTATTTTTTTGCTTCTAACGAAAAGATAAAAAAAAAGTTTGCTTATCCCGATTAATATTTTGTGCGAGTCAGAAAATATTTTATTCTTTTTTTTAATGTTGAAAGGCAAAGTTTAAGTTCTAATGCAATGAAAGTAATTCCGAAGACGAAAAAAAAGTTTATTCTATTACATCTATTTTAGATAAATATAATAGAATAAATTAATTTATAGGATATATGCAATAGATAATTTCAAATGGAATTAACTTATCAATATTCATTAAGAAATCCAGTTCCTTGAAGCGAACCATTTTTTATTCAAAATCGAAGCTACTTAAACTATGAATCACGATCCCAAATAGATGGTACAGAATATTGGGGGGGGTTCACGAAAATTTTGAAAACATGTTTTTATCTCGGAAAGTTTCTCGTATGTATTTCATCAGAACTTATAACTGAAAATTATCGAAAAATCCTTCGGATTGCAAGAAATTTGATTCAAATTTAATTACTATAAAAAGTATTCTCTTCAAATAAATTTTTATTTATAGATTATTATCCTTCATTTCCTTATTTATTTTCAAAGTTCTGGTTAGCGAAATAATTTCCGAGGAGAAGAAACGTTTAAATCTTCGTTTCTAATGTCACAGGGAAAGGTCGACTTCGACAGTACCCTTTCAGCTTAAAAACATCGTAGGTGAAATTAGGAACTGGAAGGATCCACAGTTCTCCTTTGAGAAGTTACTTTTTCCTTTGTGCATAATCCTCGAGTAGTGAAAAAAGAAGATAGGGAACTTAGTTTTCTGCCTCAGTTTTCCCTCGCGTTTCATTTGAAGATCGAAATTGTTTAACGTCAGATTTCTTAATTTTGTTGATAGATTTAAGTATTTAAATGCGAAAAAAATAAATTGATTAAATCAAAAGTTGAAAGTTAGAAAAGTTGGATTAAGGTAAACGGTGGCGGTGCTGCAGTACCGCAGTCCCTATGCACGAGCCGCCTCTGGAGAAAAGATTTGCTTTTCAATGGAGTCTATAAAAGTATCTCTAATGTTGCCATTCATTGTGAAGACATCATCGTTTTCAGGGACACCCGCCGTCATAATTTGACTTTCGAAGATGCACCTTCTTCTTCCCCATATATGCATTACCTTCCTAAGCTACATTCCCAACCAATGTACAATATTAAACATCAAAATTAAGCACAATTTTACTTCCAAACAAACACAAGCACTTTACATAAAAATTCAAAAGACTGTGTGATAAAATATTTCACAAATGCAATGAAACTTAAGTGAAATAAAATTCTTTGAGAAAGACATTAATATACATATAGAACATTTTGCCTTCTTGAAAAAGACATTAATGTCCCAAGAAATCAATTTTTACCATCTCAACCTTAACAGTCGCAATAGCATCTGAAGATTGAAGAAGTATCTTGATGAAATAATGAGATTGGTATTTATCGCAACAATACGAAAATTGTGATAAATACGCCATTAAACGTTAGCCAAATAGCATATCATCTTCTTCAAACTTTTATAACACGAATCGTTTGGTAGTATCACTGGAAATCTTTCAAGGGAACAGGAAAACAATATTAGATGGAACTAAACAGGATAAAACAACTATCAATCTGAAACTACAGTCTTCTCTCTGTCTTTTTGAACGTGAATTATTTACACAAATCTGTTTTCATCAGTATTAATAAAATGGCATGTCAATATTTGCTTAATCGGCATTAATAAAATTACAGTTGTATGTTTGCGTTTATCGTATTAATAAAATTACTTTAAATGTCTGTGAAATTTACAAAAATACAATTGCACATCTCTCCTTTACCAAAATAATGTAAATATTTTAAGGGTGCCAGACTCTCCACTGACTAGCCAAAACGTTGAAATCAGTTAAATGGCCATCCTCTTTAAACGAATTCAGAAAATAAGAATCCTTACATAAACACCGTTTCCTATTGCTTCAAGGAAGATTTCTGCCAAATTCAAAGAAAATCTAACAATCCGCGCGTTTGGCCGTAATTGCGTAACAAATAAATTTACAGACCGACAGAAGGCTGAACGCTTAAGTTAAAATGTACACCTCGCTTCGTTCGGTCAATTAATATTTCTTCAGATCAGTCACCTATGCTTAAGACGATAGACGTTGCTGTAACAGTCCTTCTTATATTTCAATGAACGACAAAGTTGTAATCAAATTTATCGAATTCAATTTTTTGAACAAACTTAAAGCTTGAGGTTTATTTAAAATAAACAACTTAAAATACATATTGCTATTTGATAAACATATTTAATATGTTTTAGGACTCCAATGAATCTTTTCGAGAATTTTTTGCGCAATTGGCAATGTCAGAGGACATTTTGATGTGCAGATGTTTGGAGGTGGCGGAAATCTTTTGTTATTTTTAATTTTTATTTCTATCTTCAAACACTAATCTTTATCCATAGTAGTACTCTTTTATTTTCAAAGAAAAAATTTTAAAAGCACAAAAAATTAAAGATTAATAGTTCAAAATTCAATCATTAAATGAAATCTTAAGAAGAGTAAATTAAAATTCCTTTTAAGTTTTTCATAAGCTAATTATACATAAAACTTAAACCATACTTTTCATTTAAAAGAAATTTATTTTTTAATCTTTGGAAGAGCCACAATTTTTTTCATTAGGAAATGCGAATCAAGACATTTTTCAACTTTTGACGAATATTTAATTATGATTTTATTACTTTTAGTGTATAAAAAGAATGAAATCTCTGTTATAATCTAGATGAGCTAAGAAATTTTTCGAATAGAACAACTTAAAATTTAAAAAAAGTTATTTAATGGATTGAGATAAATTTTTCATTTAATATGAGTAATAAAATATTATAAATTACAATTTAAACTTAACACAGTTTTACTAAAATACATTCTTTATTTTACAGCGAAATATATACTTTTTAAAGATGTACAACAATTTATAGAATAATTTTATCCTAAAACGTTATTGCTTAGAAGTTAAAATTTTTATTTTAGGTAACTATCACCATTAAATAAATCTTATCTTCCAATAAATGTAAATATTCCTACTTTTCTTTAAAATATCCCATACTAAGACAGGAAGGATACTCGAATAATTTAATTTATCAGGAAAGGAAGCGCAGGCATAATTAATAGCTGCAGTTACTGCCATTTCTCCCTAATTAATTTCCGTAAAACATCAATAATTTTTCCAGATTCCAGTGTTTAGATAATCAGTGTCCCGAATATAAACTATAACAACATCTTTCAGATATCAGATAACTAACCTACTTAGATTTTATCCCTACTCCATTTAGTAAAAATGTCATCACTTCCGATTAATAAACTCGTGAAATATTGGTAGAATATTTAGCTCACCTCGTCGATAGATATTTAATTCAGGTATTGGAAGATAAAAAGGCATATTTAAAAGAATGAAATAGCATTATAAACCAGAACAGAGTCGTTTCTCAGTATTTTTGTTTTTTGTTTGTTTTCCTCTTTTTATTATTTAGGTTTTTAAAAATTAAAGAATTTCAGTAGCTAATAAATTCACCAAGTCACAGATATGAGGAATTTACAGTGTCAATTTCACAGATAATACCAGAGATTTCTATTAATACAAAATATGTTATGTTTTTTATTTAATTAATTAATTAAATTTTGCTAAATTTAAAATTATAACTCATATCAAGTCACCGAGCATATATTCACAAACCTATGTGTTTTCAAACTAGATACATTTATATTTATTTTTGTATATAATTTAAAGAAATATAAAATGACGTTTATTAACCCAATCAAACAAAATCGATATATTTAACACTTATTAAATTTCTTTAGACAAAAGTTCTTACGTTGTTATTATTTATTTTTTCACACTTGCCATCAGTTAAGACTTTCTCAGTTCCTGTGTCTATTTTGATACTGGTAACATTTTAAATGAGAATCTTATTCAATTTTACTGTAGTACCTTTGCATATCATGAAAATGTACAAATATGAAATCAGACGTCAATTCATTTATAGAGGATTAACTCTATCTGTGTCCGGACCAGTCCCATACGTCCTTCCGACAGGCAGTATTGTCCAGGCAGCGTCAAGTGTCATAAATTCCATCCCCTTCTGCAAAGTGAGATTGGATTCACACCCACGTTGCTTGCTTTCTTCATTGGTAACTCTCGTCCAGATGTGTTTTTGAGAAGAGGAGTTTTACTTACAGACTAGGACATGCCAGCTATGTTGGTGTTGAAATGAATTTTCCTTATCTCTGACTAGAGGAGCTCAGACGTTTCGTATTTTTGAAGGCGCTTTTATTTCAATGTAGATCAAAGTGTTAAATGATACATCATGCCATGAAACAATTCATGTAATATTCTAAAACATTTTAGTTGCGTAACACTCAAAAGGTGATATACCCACTGACGTGATTTACTACTCTATTAAAAACGAATTATTTGAGCATACCATATAGATAATAGTTTAAAATTTCTCCCAGGAACTATTGATGATAGCAGGAAAATTTTATATAAATCGAGTAGAAATTTTATTTCATCTTTAAGAGCTTTAAATTTTGAAATAGGGTCAATTACTTTTTATGAAATTACTAAATATATGTGCTCAAATGATAATGCTGTTTGCTGACGTCGTCAGTGTATTGCGATATTTTATTATTGACTCAAGAGCCTTCGATCAGTGAGCAGACAGATCTGAGTATTATTATTAGTGATATATGTTGTAGAAAAACATTTTCTAGAGTAAACAAATACAAACAAAGAATGCATAAAATCAAACTTATTATATTAAAGGAAGGAAAATTCTATAATTATTTTTTTTGAAGAATTACATACATTTTATAAGTCACTTTATTCACTTGCGGGATAAATATTGATTTGTTATTAATATATAAGACATTTAAGCATTATTTATATGCCTTTAAATATCCAAGGGTATGAAAAGAAAATTAGAGAACGATGGTATCCTATATATTGACTTCACAAGAAATATCTCTAGGAAATTTATATTTTCTATCATTTTCACGAGAGAGACTTTTATTATTGAAATTCTCTCTACATGATTATATTAGGTATAGAAGATTATATATTATATACTTTCGGTAAGCATATTTCACTTTAGTCTACTTTTTTGCGTAGTCTCCAGACTAGAAATGAAGTATTTGCGTAGGACTATGAAGGAATTTTATTATCTACTCCGTAGCAATAATCTTTTACAAGAATCGAGATTTATTATGGGAATAAAGGAAATGGATTTTTTTCAATTGCTGTCATCAGTTCTTTTCCACTCTGATACATTTTTCAAGAGCCTGAATTTGCGCGTATATTCTATATACCAAAGAAATAAATCTACGAAATTTTTTACGCCAATACAACGCATGAAAATTGTATACGCGTTATCTTTTTTTAAAAAAAACTGTTTGCACTTCATCCAGTTTATTTTGAATATGTATTCATCCCCTCGTCTACTATTGCTTTAATCTACCTTCTACCACACGATTAGAAAAAGAAGGTTTCAAATTTAGGGATATATTTAACTACGACGCGGTGATCATTTTCACCAGTAAGTGAATGAATTAACGCCGCATTTTAATTATTTCGCTTCTCGAACATGTGTTATTATAATTTGAAATGAAAAGAAAACTATTAGTAATCAGCTTTTTTGATACACATGCAGGAAGTTGCTTGGAAAAAAAAGCAATCAATGTCCAAATCATCTTGCGATTTTTATTTAGGTGGAAGACCATACATGGTGCATACTTTTTTATTCTTTGGATATTAGAGACAAATGTCAAATGTAGGCATGTTTTATTATATTTCTCATCAATTCGAAGATAAATAAAATTAATAGTAAGTTCCTATATTTTTGAAGAATTGTCACATTAGAGCACCCAAATTTAGAAAATTAACAACCATCTACAGAATAGTAAATTGACTGACGGTTTTACAAAGCAGGAATGTGACCAAATGCCTCAGTTCTTTATATTATTCTTACAAGGAGATAATAAACAATATCGTTTTTTATTTCACATTACATTTTAGCTATTTCTTTCGCCACATGTACCGACATAGTCAACTAAAAGTTAATGATGAATAGAAAAACATTCAATCACATGATAAAGGACATTATACACGAAAAAACTGCTTATGACAGTGGAAATTCTTCAGATACTCCCACAACTTTAACAGTTCTCCAAACTGATCTTAATATTTTGAAGTTCTCACTTTCAAAATTACCACAAAATCTGCAAAGCAATATATTTCGCAGTGTTAACATCCTGTTTGCAAATATTTATTACGTATATTCAGATGGGTGCTTTCCTTTTTGTATAACAGTTTCCTGATGTATTATACTTTCCATGCTCATTTTCATACTTTAGATATTTTCGTACGCGTGCCCATTTCTACAATAATTTTCTAACTTATGTTTTGCCATCCATCTCATACAGTATTAATCAAGGTATTGGTTGACCTTGCATTTGTATCCCTCTCGTGTTATCATTCCCTTATTTGGGTATAGTTTTGCTTGGTGGATCTCAGATTCCTTCCTGTCCATTCAGACCTTCTAAGAGTCACCCAAGTTCTAGGGGACAAGATACGTTGCAGGTCTCCACCCCTGTCAAATGTGAACTATGCGCTGGGCAGGGCATGAGTGGGAGGCCCGTGAAATCCAACTTGATCCCGCGAGGACCTGTCAGTCTCCTGACCTGACGTCGACTGCAAGCGGAGAGTCCAGCGAAGGCATTGACCTAGAGGCGTCATTTCGAAACAATCCCCATTATTTTCTTAGTCATCATTCTCTATTCTGGAACATGTAGTGTTAGCTCCAGGCTGTAGCCACAGAAAGTCGAGGCCTCACCCACAGGACCCTTCTAGCCACCCCAGTGAATGAGCAGAATTCCCACTCCTTGATTTCTGCTTTTGAGCCACATTTGGACGCCTGGCAATAGTCGAGGACAAGTCAATGCTGTGCACATCATCTTTTACACTTTACCGAAACCTTACCAAACTCCTGTGGTTTCGCTAAACAGAGATAGTAAGGGGTATTATTTCATGTAATCAGGAGTAACAGCATTTGTCCCTATTAACACAACTGAGTGTTAGAGTTATTCAAATCGTCTCCATCACATATCACACCAGACATGCATCCTAAAATGCCTTCCAGGTGAATTACTCATACAACTATCTAGCTTGTGCAAGATTGTGTGGGAGTTACATATATCAATCCTGCTTTTCTCTTGTAGGAATACTTTAATAACGCATTTATTGATTTGGGAACCCTATTTAGCAAGTAATTTTATGATTGTATTATCATTAAGTAGGATCTTCATTCAGGATATGCAGCCATCTCATCAACAATGTAGTAGGGCCGTTGCTACTAAGTTCTATTACATTTTTTATTCGGCGAATGGTGGGAGCCGATGGATTGCTAGCAGTTTCAATCAAAAAATGGTTTGAGATAAATTTCGAGAGCAGGATATTTACTGAATCTTCTATAATCGTTCTTCTATATATTTTGATATTTACATATTTTGCATTCTCATGTTTTGTTGTGCCAAATTCATTGGTTCATTCATTAAAATCAATAGTCACTTTTTTATCTTATGGAATTCAGGTGGGCTTTGCAGTTATTTTGGAATCCAGTGTTTTCTTGCCTAACGTCTAATAACATTTCATAAGAGAAAAGAATTTCAGAAGCACTATTAGAATATGAACACCGGGTTTCTCAGGTTCTATTACACAATTTTGTCATTTTTATACATGTTTCAAATATCTTGTAAAATAGTATCGTATCTGCTCATAAATCTTGAAATGCCTTTGTTTTTTTTAAAATATTTCACAGAAAGATATTTATAAACAGAAGCATAAAATATCTCTTTCCTCTTAGCACAATTCCAGAAACTTTCAACATAAATTACAATTACCACTTAACAAAGAAATGAAATCAACTTAGTTAAAATATTTGACCATCTTTTCTGATCTTTTTGCTTCTTATTTACAGAAAAAATATCACTTATATTTGTATATAATATAAGCATGAAATTCAGGATTTTTACAAAATCCCAATTCTGCAATTAGTAATAAAATTATTATTAAATTTGCTTTAATTCATTCCTAATAGCGTAGTTGAAATTTATTTTACATACCAGTTAAGTATACTCATCGTTTTATGTTTTTTTTCAATATTTTCAAACCACCAAATTTAAAACATGACTAAACAGTGTTTTGCCACCATCTTTTGTTCATTTTCGTTTGACTCTCCCATGTCGTCTGACCCTTTCGGACAGCACGCTTCTTGCCTCAGCACTTTACTGGCTGGCGCAGTCCTGTAACCATGATTCCACATTTCTGCCTCATCATTACTCAATCAACAACGGCTCTGTGCTCATGGCTTTTCGTACCATTATCCAAAATGCTTCTTTTGAACCTATGCCCGATCAGGAAAAAAATCAAACAGTAATTTCCTTTTTTTTTTCTCTTTAGATCCTCTCCCTTTAGAACCAGACTCAATAACTTCAGACAAACTTTAACACTCATTGAATCAATTTAAAGTTTGGTAAAATTAAATGCGTAAGGATAGTTTTAACTAAACCAGTGGATTATGAAAACACATTTGAAATCTATAAATACACAGAAACAAAACCTTTCTATTAATATTTCGAGAAACGTCGCACATAAGCTTTAACAGTGGGAAGAAACCTGACATTAAGGGATTTCTCAAACAAAATTCAGTTTGAATTTAGTATGGCGAAACCTGTATTTATTAACAGTAAGATTTTAGTAACATTAGAAATTAGAGAAAGAAGACATATGCAGTTAATTCAGATCAGTTAAAAGATTTCTGCTCGTTATATATTAGTATATAAATCATCTTCGTACAGTATATATTTCAGAAGATGTTGAGCACGAAAAACTCGGAAAGAAACCGAAAATTGGCTCCATTTTGTTGTTCGGTCAAATATTTTAGAAGTAATAATTTTTTGAAATTTGGAAAGCACAGTTGATATAAATGTACCCCCAGGAGATGGCATGACCAAAATTTCATATCGATGATGTTACGGTTATAAGAATAATTCTTGTGACAGATGCCAATAAAACATCTTTTTTTTCCTCCTCATGATGCAAACACAACGACCCAGGAAATGAAATGCATGAGTCCAACACTGGAAATAAAATTTCCCAAAACAATATTTTCTTATATTAAATTTCTTTTCAGTGGCAAAGAGTACATTAGTACTCTAACACCTTTTCTGTGAAATAATAGTTTTGTTTAAATTCATAACAATACAGATATATTAAACCACAGAGTGTTCTTATCATTTGAAATGAATTTTTGAAAGTTAATTTTGATTTCAAGAAAACTATATACCGCAATGGAATTGATATCTTTAAAATGTCTTTACTCTTTAAGTGGTATGAAAATCATTGTCATTGCAATATATTTCAGAAGAGTTATTAACCCAAAAGCGAAATCTAAACATTAGGTTTTAACTGGGATATTTTAATTATTTAATTAAATATCTTAGAATAATTGATTCTAACAATTGAAAATTGCACGGATTGGCCTAATGTAGTCAGAATGGCGTATAATTTCATTTATACCCAATTAACCTTGGAGGAGTTCTTGGCGTGCTGTTTTTTGTAGATTCTTTTCAATCCTCATTAGTAGACAAAGGTACTGCAGGTTCCTAAATATATAGCATGTTCATAAGCACTGAAAGAGTCTTTGATTAAACTCCAAATATTTCTTTATCTAGCTTATTTTACGTGTTTCCTATTTAGTTTTTTGCCAGATTTCTCTCTATGTCAGCATTATATAACACTCAGGATACATTCTCTCATCTGCTGCTGCCAATGAATTTTTCAAAAAGGTTTGGTTCTACAGTTTCAGTTCAACGTTCTTTTCAAAACAACCATAATTTCACCGAACATATAAATACAAATATTAAAGAACAATCAGCTTTAGCGATACGATAACACCAATTGAATTAGTTAATTATATTAACTTCCGTTTTCAAAGCAAAACACAGGGCTATTTTGGTTTACCTCATGATTTTTTCTTTATCTCATTAAAATTCCCCATAACTACGTTTCCCAGCTCTCTACTTACCTGTCTTATCTGAGTAAAAGTACGAATACACATGAAAAATTTGAATTATTTTACCTTAAGTGCAATAGATTACCAGTCTCATTTCGTACCCTTCAAACAAAATACATGATGTAATTTCAAATTTAATATGAACTTCGCAAATGAACGTCTTTAGCAACACAACCTAGACTGCTTTTTTGACGGATCTTAAGCAATTACAGCACAAACTACTTTAAAATCATAGTTATGTGAACTTATATTCTAACAAGGAAGACGCGGAATATATATTAATAGGCATACCTTTTGGTGCTCATCTATTAAAATAATAGTAATGTATTTCGGAGAAATTACCCCACAAACTTTGCCAGTTTATATACCGCTGATGGCCAGTGATAAAATTGATCGTTGAGTATAACTTTGCAGAGTTTTAGTCCAAAGTTCAAATCTCAACACTTTACCAAAATATCTTTTGAAAATTAATAATTTTTATTCAAACTAAAACTTTATAAATATATTAAAATATTAAATGTTTCACAAAAAACCCTTTGTTACTATTCATGAATAATTATTATAAATCATTTTAACAAATAGTAATTCTTAAATGTATTCTATTTGATCTGACAAGTTCCCATGCAGAAAGTTAAAGAACCTTCTATTATATTTTTTAATTAGATATTTAAAAATTTATTGGCCCTTAATGATAATAAAAATTAAGGTGTGCTATCACTGGCTAAAGATGTTTCATAATAATTCAACATTTAAAGTGTGAGACGAGACTCATGTTTATATGGAATTCTGCCACTGTGAAACTCTCCATTTCTGTGAACCTTTTGTGAGTGATGGAGACAAGAACCAAATGTTTTTTATCCCAAATTATTTTATTGGCTTCTTCCAGGATACAGACAGTATTACTGTGGTAAGGAATGTGATGAAGCAAATACCAAATGCTCTTGCTCTGTTACATTTCTTAGATTTAATATCAGGAAACATTAGTATTTCCTGACATCACTGGCTAAACTCTAGTCTTCACTCCCTTCAACCTCTCTGCTGCTTGTCAGACACTCATTCTTTTCTACTGCTCCAACCTCGTAGCTGCCAACCTTCGTTATGTGGCCTTGCCTCATACATCCATATGAGAAAACTTAGTTCTACTGTTGTGGTTTTCTCAGTATTACATATAGCGTCAAAAAATGGTAAAACTGCACGTGTATGGGTGCAACAATTTATTATCATTTCAGTTTACAGGCGAGATAAACTCAGCATCCTGGTTTTAAGATTCAGGGCGATGAGTGATCCTTAACTCATCGTTATACCAAAACTGTCCCGTAGTTAATTGGGCTTTTGATTTCGATTAAGTATTTTGATTGCAGTCTGTACGATATCACAGTAGTCCCATGCAATATTTATCAAACTTTTAGCTCCGAATAATATAGCCTTTTCAATAGATTTACTTAGTTCTCTGAGTTTGTTGTATAATTTTGACTCCTGAGCGATTGAACCTATAATTCCCTTTTTCATCTTCAGGTTAGACTATTTAACTGCATAATAATCTGATGCATCTGCATGAATTCAAAAGGGTTTGCACCAATCAGGGCATTTAAAATATTAGCTTCACAAACTTTTCAACCTAGAATAGACGTTCCTCTCGCATTTTCCCATTTTATCTCCCACCATTTTTTCCCCTTCGTTAGTTCAGTTAAAGGGTTTGCAAATTCACCGTAGTTAGAATATATACGATCGACCGTCATTAAGCTTCGGACCGATCTATCTTTTTCAATCCTTTCTAGCCGTTTTATTGCTGCAAATTTTTTTTCTATCGGTATATACCACCACCCTATTTTATGACCTAAAAATTGTAATTCTTGTACAAAGTACATTTTCTTATTTGTGAAATCACATTTTCAAATGTACAGTACATTCCTCAAATGGATTAAATACTCCCCATCCCATGCTACAGAATATATAATATATTTGATGTAAGCCTTATTTTCTTCTAGACGTAAGAACATGTCTATTTGTTACTAAATGTACCCGAGGCTCTGTCACCAGAGGCATAGCCTTCCACTGTTACCCATGGCTATTTAAAATCTATTTTCATCATGCATTTTAGACTGATAATATCCACAACAAATCTGAACAGCCATTGAGCCATCCCCGCAGTAAAATCCAATTCTATTATTGTCTTCATGGGGTAATTAGGAACCTTTGTCACTGCGATTAGAGGCTCTATAGTCTATACGAATAGATGGATGCGTCAGCACGCCACACATACCTATAAGTGCTAACGACTCTGCATTGAAGGGATCTGATAAAGCTGGTCAATAGTTCTTTCCTTGTCTGTCACCTCTGTAAAACATTTAGGACTTTCTTAAGAATGTACCTTCTATCTTGTAACATTGGGCAAATGTTCAGCAGTGCATGTTCTCCAATTGCAGGCTGTTGCACCATTTCTAGATGCAGTTAGACTCTTTTAAGCATAGTCTCTATATTCATTTCCTTTCTGACAGGTCAAAGTTATCGGCTTTGTTCCTGACAAAGGAGTCTTCTGCAGGCAGGAGTGCTTCAGCGATACCATTCTTCTTCTCAGCCCAAAATTACATTCTTGATCCAAGGGCTGGCATTAATTCCTGTTTTGTTTTGATTACATGCCTCATCAGGCATTTTTTCTTCCTAAAAGAGATGATTTCACTCATGATTCAGTGTTTTGTAGTCCTTGCCATCAGCACAAGAGCTTGTTTTTCGGAGTCAGAGTATCTTTTACTATAACCTTATCTGGATTAAGATTTTGTACCGTACTCAGAATTGTAGTGTTGTTGTTTCTCTTGTTGGATTGGTAAGTGTAGCCTTTTCAGCATCTTCTAACTGTTTCTTTAATTTCTCCATGTAAAAGTCACAGAGTTGTGTCGTTATAACCTTCTTGTCACCATCCATGTGTTTTTTAGAATGGATGAGGTCCTTCAGACTTTCGTCTATAATAGTTGAAGGTGTTACACCTATCGTGCTGTTAATTTTCTCGATAAAGCCTAGAGCATTATCACCAGTATACCCATGAGCAAAATATTCCAGATGACATGATCTATTTATTTCTTTAAATGTCTGATTAATCTCTCATCTTGACTCGAGTGCCGTGGCGTTGAGAATCTAGAAGTGGATCCATTCTCTTTTTTTCGACTCAGGTCAAACTAGCGTTAGAGATTGATCCGATATCAGACATATTACATTGGAAGAACGCATTTTAGCACTAAGATTGTTAGCAAAGCCTCACGTAGCTTTGAGTTAAAACTCGTTAGTGGTAGTGCCTCAGCTTATCGTGCATGCTAGTCAACAGACTTATGTCTCTGCAGTACTTTTACACTAGGAGAATCATAGGTCAATGATATCAATATTACAGCCTGGAAAGTAATTTCTGTACCACAGGGCTGAATTAGACTCACCATCCTTACAATTTATTCATTCTTCTCAACCTAAACCACTGTTGACAAAGGCTTGATGTCCCTAGACAGCCCAGCAAAGGAAAATCTGACCTCTTTCTATAGTTTTCTTGCATACATGTAACTCAATATGAACGATAGTACTTTAAAACTGGAATTCTATACTTTTTTAAAGTAAACCAGTTGAACGGACTCTCCCAACACCCCTTTTCTTCTGCTGTGAAACAGGAAATTATTCCGAAGATAAATCTCCATTCTGCACATTTCCGCGTCTTCAATCTAAACAGTCTTTAGTCTGCAGAAACTTGTCCGATCTGCAATGTTCTGCTGATTTGTTTTCTGAATTTCTACTATGTGGACAAACCTTCGTCTTTACAATTGGGTCCCATTGTCTGTCACTTCCAGAATAATTCTTATCTTTTAGCACAGCAAGGCCTGTTTCGCTGAAATCCAAGAATAGTTTTCAGAACACAACATCTCTTATTTCTGGAGTATATGCGTCATCCACTGGGCTAGGAGCAATTTACTTTGGCACTTCTTGAGCCAGAATCATATTTCTCCTTTTCCAGCAGCGTGCCCATTGAGCATTCATGAAGGACATTTCTCGTGGTCAATTCCTTTATATAATCAGGCCTTATTTCAATGGGAAGTCATCATGATCTCTTCCAATCACAGTGAATTTCCAGTTTAGAAGTCGAAATCAGGGCGGCTGCCTGCTGTCACTCACAGAAGTATCTCTCTAATTTTGGACCTCCAGTCAACTGATGGTCGCGAGACCTTCTCAACCACCACTGCTGTTTCTTTGTTGACGTTCCTGGTCACAACTGTTCTAGAATATTCGCCTTCTTCTGCTATCTTGATCTGGATTCACGATCTTCCCACAAAAGTTTCAGGGCCAAAAAACTGTTTACATGCCCCTCTCCTCCCCAGAATACTTGATGGGTGGGCAGTCACTTTCAGTCCATTGCTAAATAAATGGAACCCTTTTCTTGCTTCATTGGCTTTTTTGGTTCACCGCTTTAATTCTTTCAATTGTCACATTATAGTATTGCTTCTTTCCATTCCTTGTTGTTGTGTAAGTTTAAATTCGCTGGTTTTGATTCGGTGGACACCTCAATACCCATCCTAAGCATCTACTAGGTCTTGTGTTTCTTTATCATTCCCACATCAAACCAATGATCACGGACTTCTTGTGGACTCTCTTCTTTTCTTAGCCCGTAATAAACCAAATTTTCAATCATCAAAATCTATTTATATTCAGATCATTAATCAGCAGAAAGTAATTTGTGACTTACCAGACCTTTCCAGCTCTTCTCTGGGTTCGTTCTTTGGTGCTGAACAGATTTCTGGCGAAAGCCCTCAGCGTCAGCAGACTTCTTCAATTAAAGTCCTTATATACTCAGGTGAAAGAACTCTTCTTTACGGGATCACGTGAATTCTACTGCCTAACTCTCCGTAGGCATGAGGAATCAGACATGATACCCAGTCTGAGGATGAATTTTCAATCTTGGCTTGACGGTTCAGTGAGGACATACTTGAGACAATGTCGCTTTCCTTTATCAAGCTTTGGCATAGCTTTAGACATTTCGTTCAATGAGTTATGTAATGAACTTGTCTGATTTCATCAACTAAAATTCCCGTTAAATTTGCCAAGCCTTCTCGCTTCAATCTCCATCTTCTCAGTATTTCCTCTTCTTCCTCCGCCTCTTTCTTGTGAAATTATGGTATCTAACATCCCCTTAATTCTTCTTATAAGATTCAAGCTACCCAATTATCTTTTTTTTAGCCCCCTTCTCTTATCAGAATTCAGTTCCTCTCCATTTCAGGTTGTAATGGCTGTGATCAGATCACTTTTTCCCTTCTGCTCCATCATCATTCACCGGTACAATTTTCTCCCCCACGAATATAATTGCCAGAAAAACCGACTAATTTCCTTACAGACACAGAAGAATTCTTTTTAGGCGATACTCTTTCTGTCTTCGGGCTTTTTTGTAAATCTTCAAAAATCTGTTGACAAAGGTGTTCTTCCTTGTTTTGATAACATAAGACAAGATAAATTCAATTAATATTGCTAGTTCAGTAATTATATCAAAATCAATTTGTGGATACTAGAATGGAAACGAATTAATACAATAATGGCTTGCGTATAAATAATTAAATCAACACAATTAAATTGTTTTTTAATGATTGGAATCAGCTTTCACATACTCTCAAAACAACTGAGCTTTCAAGCCATGGTATTTAAACTATTACACACAATAATTCCACTTGAGCTAATTCTCAAGCTTGTGAAGTAGAAAAAACAATTTTTCTGTATCTGAGTCTGCATTCTCTTTAAAAAAATGTATTTATGCAACAATTCAATTCTACCAATATACCGAAGAAAAAAATCTGCCTTGTTTGAAAACCAGAATGCAGTCGATACCTTTACATCCTTAATTCCGAAATGATGCAGCACCAATAATATTATACAAGGAAAATACTTTGATCAGAAGAGTAGCTGTATTGAACAACGGAAAAAAGGCAAATTGACTGTTTTGAAATGAGCATCCTTCAAAAAAAATTAGTAACGTTTCTTATACCACAGAATAATTAATAAACATGTGTTTTTTAACAACAAAAAACTTTACAAGTATAAAATACAAGACAAACGAAAAATTACAACTGGAACATGATAGTTATGACTAAAAGGCTTCCTAGGCCAGATATATACAAACTCAAAAAGGATAAAACTTAAAACACTTGCTGTCTTACGAACTGAGATCGCGAGACTGTTGCTCATGGTTCCAGTGACCCCATCCTGCAGAAAAACTGCTGTCAAGTATCCCCGGATGCTGTGTGGGTCAACCCGATCCATCATCGAAGATGCGTTCTTTTTTTTGTGACCTATTCCTTCTGCAAGTTCGCTAGAAATGCAGTATCCACCAGTCTTTCCTCCGACACAGATGTGCTTTTAATCCCAGGCAGGACACACCAGCCTCTCCCAGATGCTTTTCCAAAACAAGTCAATCGACACTTGTATTACAGTCATTTATAATAAGATCGATACTAGTCTTTTGTCTCACTCATCCACCGCTGCCTGGTGGCGAACTCTCAATGCGTGGGGTTTCTTTTATATGATGACCGAATAAAATAAAATCAAATGTTTTATCCCAATTCATTTAGTAAACTTCTTCACAGGATCTGGACAATACCACACTGTATAATGATGAATCTTTACATGATGAAGCAAAATATAAAATGCTCACTCTGTACATTTCAGCTGCGTTTAATATCAAAACAGTATTCCCAATGTTCATACTAAAACATCCCTGCTAAAACTCTAGTCACCACTCCTTCCTTATCTGCACGTCAGAACTTCCTCGTTCTTTTCTCTGTCCAACACTCTTTGACCAGCACCTTAACTAGATTGCTCAAGCATATCTTAATACAGTTGAAGAATTAATTCTTCCAGACCAACTTTTTTATTGAATGGCTGCAGCACAGTGCATTAAAGGTACAGACCGCAAGACAAGAACAACCTAAGAGAAGAACAGAGAGGCATCATGGAAATACTCGGTCGCTTTTCTCGTAAAAGCTGCCTCTACCATAAAGGAAGGCAGCAAATTCATACTACAAAAGTTATTAATATGAATGAAGCATCAGCAAGATAAAAAAAATATATTGAATACCAAAATGTTAATATTGGAAGAAACATGAAATTGTAACCGCTACAAAGTTAATTTATAACTATAATTCAAGCATCATATGAATAAAAAAATGTAAATACCAAAATAGATTAATATTTTCAATAAAACATATTTATAACATTTAAATTATTCAAGTATTAATTTGTCATTTTGCAGAAACCAAAACAAAAAATACTCGATAAAAAGAAGCAGATTCAAACTCGGACTAAAATCATTGAAACTCCTCAGTCATTTAATTTGGTTTAAAATCACACTTTTAGTAGTCCTGCTTTCAAAACGAAATTTTGTTTTATTATTTTCAGTCTGTTATTATTGATCTTGAAGAGTTTAGCGTTCAAGATCGTATAAATCCTTCTTCCGTATTGCCGTTTGGACCATAGCGTCTAATCTCTTGAAATTCAGTTCTTAAGTTTCAATCCTTACTAGCCCTGGAAAAATTCAAGTTATAGATTATACCGAAAACTCGAAAAATACTGGGAATTGCTTTATGCTTTGTTAGTCTTCAAAACCTGCGCTAGCCATTTTAGTTCATTAAAATCATCTCCTTGTATTTGATTTAATAAACGTAACACTGATTTTTTAAAACTCTGATGTACAATGGGCTGTGCTTTCTATTATATAATATTGTTTTGGTTCATTGTCCTTTTCCATTTATGAGGGATGTGCTTTTAAAGAATGGGTTATTCTTTTACATTGAAAAGTGTGAAGAACGATAAAGTGCTTTCAACCCAAATAAGAGTCTATACTGGAAAAAATAAATAAAATCAATTTCAGATGATCATTTTATATATTCTTTGTCCAAAGTAATATAATTTTAAGAATTGGAGGCATTTCACAAATAGACAAAATGTAGTAAGTTCATCTTCCTTCCGGGTCTCTTACAAGTGTTATGTTACTAGTTAAAGAAAAAATAAGAGCAAAACTGATTTAACGAATGAAAATATATAAGAATCAGGTTGCCAGTTTGTCTTGCGGACGATAATTCATATCCATGGAAAGAGTACTTTTTTACACATTTTTTCAGATTGCATCAGGTTAGTTGGATAAGCATTGGGTTTGACAACTTCAAGGCTATTTAGGGATCGGCATTTAGACCACGGGTGGGATGGTGGGGACAGCCACGCCTGAGCTGGCACCGCCCTCCAGAGCTTCCGAGGGTATCTGGAATTTTGGGTGATGCGGATCATTATATCCTCCTATTCGCTCTTGAGTTCCATCAATTCGACCTGGGTATTTACAAGCGCTGGTTCGCAAATCTCTTCAACTCTGTCGGGTGAAACACTCACCAAGGTGGAAGGGCTTTTCCAAGACCAGCAGGACATTTGCATTACATTGACTGAGAAAGCATAACGCTGACTCAATGATGTCTTGAGGGTCATCTGCTATCTATCTATATTGAAGATGACTCTTCTCTTTTCACAGATTTGCCAGAAGACTTTTCGCCTTCTCCTCACAGTTGGTTTTCATTCACTTTCTGCTCGGTTCAGCTCAGCCTCCTGACTTCACCTGCAGTGTTGCCTTTGTATTTTGTGCTACATGATTTTTTAAAAAAAATGCTTTTTACTTACTTTATGAATTTCCTCTGGTTGACTCAGTTCTGGAAGGTTTATAGTTTTCCGCTCTCCACCCATGCGTTTTTGCTTATTGCTGGCAATACATGCTT
>BGPR01000455.1:147799-158215 GCA_013235015.1 Araneus ventricosus
TGAGAAACGATCACAAATATAAACAGTGTTTAACTGGATTAATCCGTTTTGTATGCACATAAATACTTATTATATGGATAGTCGCATAATAATCTGTATTCTATAAAACCGCCTGTAATAATTAATACATAGGAAGGATTAGAAATAACCTTCTTATCCCCTGAATAATGTTTTAAATTAACTAATACTACAAACCTTTTTTACTGAAACTTGTACTATATGCTTGTTAAGAGCACGAGTTAATAATTCTCAAAATAAAGTTTACGTTTAGACTAAATGTTAGAAGAAATAACGTATACATATACCGTTATTTAGCACGCAAGATATTATCTTTTATTATAATAAACAGAAAATTAATTCACCTAGATTAACAAAATTTGAAACTTTTATACTATAGTACCGGTCATAGAGCATCCCGTGGCCAAATTTTCAAAATTAAATTTAATTCTTTATTTATAACTTTTTTATCGAAAAGAAAGGTATATTAGAGTTTAGACAGGGCATTAGAGTTTTTTGAACCTATTTAAACGAAAATTGGATCCTTATCTACAATTAGGGTTGCGTTTAGGAGTTACCGTATTCAGAAACACGAAATGTAAAACGAGGAGATATATCAAAATTCGAATTTACAATCAATGATTACAGTACTTTCTCTTTGTATACTACGTATACGAGAAGGTAAAAGCAATCAACATTTTTTCAATCAATTTTACGAAAATGGGCCTTGGTACGAAGTACAAAATTGTTGAATTATTTTCTACAGATAGTTTTTTACAAACTTGGTAAAATCGAAAGAATAGGGAGGAAAATCTACCACATATTCGAAATTAGTCAGGTTCCCTTTTGTGCTATTCAAAAAACAGTTTTGGGTCTTTTCGTACTAAATATAAAGGGAATTTTATAAGCATAAAAATGACACTTTATTCTTTATACAAAATTTTAAAAATTAAATTATATATCTCATTCATGTATACCATACTACTTGGAAAATAAATATCTTGTTTGCAGTTTTATAATTATCCATTCAAGTTCAGAATGAAAATAAAAACGTGTAGATAAATCTGAATTATATAAAAAAATTATACTTTACAAATTACAGCACACGCGCACACATCCAAGATATTGCTATAAAACACATTATATAGTATGTGATGGTGGAATTTGGAAATAATTCAATGCCTGAGACTGCTATTATTTTTGGAAGAACTGTCCTTAAGCTTGTTAATATCGGATATATCAAAGGTTTGTAACACATAATAGTGGATTCTTGTCTCATAGCATTTATTAAAATTCACCTCAGAATAGGTATAAGATTTACCAAAAGCACTGGAATTTAAGCATTTAGATTTGATCACATATTGAATAATGCTTAATAGCAAATCAGCAAAACTGTAATGGTTCAAGGAACCAATGCATAAATGCAGTCTCTGAAGTAAGAAATAATATTTTCTTAGAAATAGTTTTGGGTTCTAGGAAGAAATACAAATTTTCAATGATAATTGAAATAATCTCTACACAGTTGAGCTGCAGATAATATCAGACTCTCAATAGGATTAGTATCAGCAGTATACAACGATGTTCCCCGATACAGTGCTTTTAACAGATGGTTATGTCTATCTGTACGTGAAAAACATGTGACATAAACAGATAGAGAATCAGTTTGAGAAAGGTCGTAGCAGAGGACTGGTATATACAGTGGCGATTTTTCGCACAGGTGTTAGAGGCGCTCGCCTCGTGCATCTAGGGGGCCTCAAAACCTATTCGATCTATATCGTAATACTAAGCCGAAGATGAATTTTCGACATTGGGTAGGGGGAGGGGCCTCACAGCAATTTTGCGCCTGTGTCCCCATACTGACAAAATCCGCCAGTGGGTATAGCATGATTGATTCACTGAAGAAATACTTCTGACAAAATTCCCGTGCTCTTTAAGATCAGTAAAAGTTATTAAAATGGTATCATTGGTAAAAATTGTTAATTGACGACAAAATAGTGACACTTCATAGATGTTTTGGTCGTTCTCGGTGAGGAATACAAAAAAGTTTGGGAGCCGTTTCGTATCGTACCGTTCTTTTCGAAAATATAAAGCAAATTTAACAAGCTTAAAACTGACCCTTTACTCTTCAAATAAGTTAAATAAAATAAAAAATGTCAAAACATATAGAAAATAAATATTTTATTTACAGTTGAAATATTATTTATTAAAGTTCAGAATGAAGAAAATAGAGCAGATAAATCATAATTTTATAAAAAAAATTACACCTTACAAATTACAGCATGCACACATAAGATAATGTAATAAAACACATGATCTGGCAGGTGACGGTAATATTTTGAAATAATCCAAAGCCAGAGACTGCTATTATTACTGAAAGATCAGTCTTCAAAGTTGTTATTAGTGGATCTGGATGTATCAATGGTTTCTAACATATATTAATGGATTTCTTTTCTCAGAGCATGAATGAAAATTTAACTTGCAGTTGGCATGCATTTACCGAAAGCAATTCAATTTAGCTATATAGTTTTAATCATTTATAGAAGAATGCTTAATAACACATCAGGAAAAAAATTGTGATTCAAGGAACTAATGCGCAAATACAGTATTCGTATAATATTTTCTGAGAAATATTTTTGTCTTCTTTTATTTTAAGCAAGAAATAAACATCTTCATTGATTATTCAAATAAACGTAAGAGAGTTAAGCTGCAGATATTATCAGTCTCATAATAAGATTATTAAAAGTCTGATAAGATCACACACCCAAACATTAAATTTAGTCGATAACGTTTTCATCTAAACTATATTTTCCCCTGCCTTTAACAAAAAGAAAATATTTTACAATGTAAAAAATAAAATTTTTTTCCACTTTCTTTAATTTTTATTTCCATGTACGTTATTTTTTCAGTTCAGAGTGACCTAAAAATAAATTTCCGGCTAATAATTATTTAATAAAATGATAATTATCTTTCGGAATGAATTTTTTCATTGTAATTTTTATGAATTTAAAACATATTTTTCTAAATGTTGTAATAATGAAGTTAAAATCTGTTCTAGTCTAAAAAAATTACACTTAAACCTGAAAATTAATTTTTTTAATAAAAATCAAATACATATATAATGAAATAATTGTAAAACTGAAATTTTCGATTTGATCTGAAAGATAAAACAATAAAAATAATGCATCATTTTCATATACCTTAAAACTTGCTCTATTTTTTGACAAAAATTTAATTTTACTCTATTTTTATAAATGAAAAATGAGTAGATGGAGATTATTAATATGAAAGAAGTTTACATTAATATCATAAAACTAGTTGAACGTGGGTGAAATGTGTTGATTCAAGAACACTGTTCAACTATATATAAATAGCAGATTTTCTTAGCTTCCCCTAGGCTTTCAATTTTTTTATGCTTGAATGCGGTATTGGAACAAAATCTATTTTACTTAAACCACAATATCTATTTTACGTAACCATTCGATATGGATCTTTAAAGCATTGAGGCATTGAAAAAAAATCTTATATCACATAAATTGTATTAAAAGAATAGTACTTGAAACATAATATAGCATCAAACCAGGCTGACATTAAACAAAAAAAAAATCCGACACTGCAATTCTTCCGGAAATATAACCTCAATGCAAATAGCATTAAAATTCCCCACACCACAGGGGAGAGTGGGGTTTCGGATGCTGTGCCATCTCCAATTTGCAGTAAGTACATCCTTATCAGTCTTCATTGTGTTGACCTGTGCTCTCCCCGGATAATCAATCAAGATGTCAAACCAAGAAAGGGGGGTAAGAAATTAGGAAAAGTACGTGTGTTACACTTTAGAGACAGTTCACAATGAACGTAAAATTCAGTGCAAACCGATTTCGGGGTGTTTTCGACCACACGTTGAAATGCGTGTTTAACGATTTTGGGGTTGTCCAAGGTCAACGTAGAAATACGTGTGAAACACTCAGAGGGTTAAATGATACATCCAAATTGCCATGAAACACAGTTCGTAACATATTCTAAAACGTTTTAGTTGCATAACACTCAAAAAGGTGATATACCACTGACGTGATTTACTACTTTCTAATAAAAAACGGAAATTAATTTGAAATATATGATTAATATAGTTTAAAATTTCTCGGGAACTATTGATGATAGCAAGATAAATTTTATATAAATCGATAGAAAATTTTATTTCATTATTTTAGAGCTGTTAAATTTGAAATAGAACTACAATTACTTTTTAAATTTGAAATTACTGAAATTATGTGCTCTAACAATGAAATAATGCTGTTTAACGTCTCGCGGTGCGAATTTTATTGTTGGTGACGTCAGAGCCTTAACAGATCAATGACAGACAGATCTGGGCTATTATATTAGTAATATATGTTATTAGAAAAACATTTCTAGAGTAAACAAACAAACACAATACCCATAAAATCCAAGTACTTATTATATTAAAGGAGGAAAATTCTATTAAACTTATTTTTTAGAAAAATTATAATACATTTTGTAGAGTCCTTTATTATCACTGGAATAAATATTGTTGTTATTAAATATATTAAGCATTTAAATTTCATTATTTATATGCTTCTAAAATTCAGGGATAAGGTATAGATAAAGAAAATTGTAGAAACGGGTAGTCTTTATATATTGACTTTCACAAAAAATATCTCGTAGGAAAATTTATATTTTCTATCGATTTTTCACGAGAGAAAATTTTTATTGAAAGTTCTACTCTAATATTTATAGTAGGTATGAAGATTATATATGTGTATACTTTCGGTAAGCATATTTCATTTTGTCTACTTTTTGCTTTTATTGGATTTCTCCAGACTAGAAATAGTATTTGCGTAGGACTATGAAGAGAATTTTATTATCTCTACTGTAGCAAACTCTTTTACGAAGATCGAAGATTTATTATGATAAGGAAATAAAAACAGATTTTTTTTTTCAATTGCTGTCATCGTTCTTTCCCACTCTGATACATTTTCAGCCTGAATAACTGTATTATATTCCTTAAAAGTAAATAAATCTACAGAATTTTTACGCCAGTACAGCATTGAGAAAATTGATATACCGTTATCTTTTATAAAAAAACTGTTTACGCATTCATCCGTTTTTGGAAATAATGTATTCATCCCCTCGTCTAACTTTCTTCATACGATCTACCTTCTACCACACGATTAGAAAAAACAAAATTCAAATTTGGGAATAGTTTAACTACGGGCAATTGACATGTTTCATAAATGAAAATGAAAATTAACCGCCGCATTTTATTGTAATTTTTCGCTTCTCGAACATGTGTTATTATAGATTTGAAATGAAAGAATGAAAACTATTAGTAATCAGGGCTTTTTGATGCACATGGCAAGAGATTGCTTGAAAAAAAAACGATCAATCCAATTCCGCAGTATCTTGCGATTTTATTTGGTGTTGAAGACACAACATACGAATTGTATTTTTTATTATTTGGATTGATAGGCAAATAATACCAATGAGGCATGTTTATATATATTTTCATCAATTCGAAATAAATAAATTCTAATGGATTCCTGGGTTTTTGTTGCAAAGGAATTAATGGATAATGGAAGATTAACAACCATCTACAGAATAAAGAAATGATTGACGGTTTTTAAAACAGAATGGCAAGGTAAATGCCTCAGTTCTTTATGTTATTCTTGTAGGAGATTAATAAACAATGTCATGAATTTTTGTTCGTACACTTTAGCTAACTGCTATCGCCAAATATTGCCGACATGTGCCAATCCAGCTTCAAAAGTTAACAGTGAATGAAAAAACGTTGTAAATCACATGATAAAGGAAGTTTACACAAAAAATTACTTATAGACAGCAGTGAAGTGCTTCAGATCCTCCATAACTTTAACAGTTCTCCAAACTGATGTGTAATTTGAAGTTCTCCACTTTCAGAAATTACCACAGAAATCCAGAAAGCAATATGTTTCGCAGTGTTGCATATATTTGTTCATGTAATCCAGATATATAGATGGCTTTTTTTTCCTTCTTGTATAACAGTTTCTGATGTATTATCACTTTCCATGCTCATTTTCATACTTTAGATATTTTTCCGCGTTCTTGTTCTGTAATAATTTTCTAACTTATGTTTGTCATCCCTCTCATACAGTATAACTCAAAGTTATTGATTGACCTTGCATTGTATTCCTCGTGTTGTCGTTCCCTTATTGTGAGTATGGTTGCTTGGTGGCCTCAGTTAGCTTTCCCTTCCTGTCCAATCAAACCGCTTCTAAAGAGTCATAAGGATTCTAGGCACGGGGACATACATACGTTACAAAGTCCTCCACCCTTGTCGTCGTGAACGATGCACATAGGCAGGGCATGGTGGAGGCCCGTTAAATCCAACGATCCGCAAAGACCACATCCAGTCTCACAGGCCTGACGCCCGACGCAACCAGAGAAGAAGTCCAACCCGAAGGCATTGACCCTAGAGGCACGTCATTTCGAAACAATTGTGTGCCTGTAGTCATCATTCTCTGTTCTGGAGCATGTCGTGTTAGCTCGGAGATGTGGCCACAGAAAGTCAGAAGACCTCCACCACGGGACCCCTTCTAAGCCCCAGTGTGCAGATCAGTCCACTCCTTGATTTCTAGCGCCCCGGAAAGCCCACGACTTCTCACTGGCAATCGAGAGGCTAGTCCCGGACGAGTCCGAAAGTATATTGCGCATCATCTTGCCTGAAACCACTTCCACCAAACTCTACCTTGGCTGTGGATTCGCTAGAAAGGCACGGGGACTGTAGGGGGTGCTATTTTATGTAACCAGGAGTAACAGCATTTGTCCCATTATTAAACCCATATTAAAGGTGTTAGAGTTAATTCAAGTGGCCTTTCCGTCTTACCATATCCTGCATGAACTTGTGACCATCCTAAATGTCTTGGGTGAATTCTCCTTAACTATCTAGCTTGTGCAAGATTGTGTGAGGTTACATTAATCTAATCTGGCTTTCTTTTTCCTTGAGGAATATTTTAATAACCGCATTATTGCTTTGGATTCCCTATTCTCTGCAAGTAATTTTATGGATTGGCCATTGTATTCGTGGGATCTTCATTCGGGATATGCAACCATCTCATCAACGATGTAGTAGGACGTTGCTACTAAGTTCGTACATTTTTCTTCGGCGAATGAATTAGAACTCCAATGTGAACATTATGCTTACAACTGTTTCTAATCCGAAAAATTGTTGAGATAGTTTTAGAAGGCAGGATATTTACTGGAAACTTCTATATAATAATTCCTTCTATATATTTTGATATTTGCATATTTTGCATTCTTCTGTTTTGTTACATTTTTAATTCATTTGTTTCATTCATTTAAATCAATGGTTTATTTTTATCTTATGGAATTCGTTGAACATTGAGGTATTTTGGGGGAAAGCCAATATTTTCTTGCTAACGTCTAACATTTCGTATAGAAAAAAAATTCATAAACTTTTTCTATTATAATATGAGGCTGATGAGGTTACTATAGATTTTAATTGCCAATTTTAATAAATTTTGAAAAATAATTAACGTTTCAAATATCTTATGAAAAAATTATCGTATCATTGTTCTATGAAATGTGACACATTTCCTTTCTATGACAAATGTTTCACAGAAAGATTTTGTTAAACGAAGTATAAAAGTATATATTCCCTCTTAGCAATTCCCAAAAGCCTCCAACATAAAAGGTACAATTATAACAATGAAAGAAATGCTATCAGGTGTTAAAATATTTACGATAACTTTTCTGGTCTTTTGCTTCTTATTGCTGCAAGAAAAATCTCATGTATATAATAATAAGTATGAAATTATATTCATTATTTTTTTCAAAATCAGGGTCTGTGCAGTTATAAGTAAAATTATTATTATTATTCTATTTTAATTCATTTCCAATAGCTGCTATAAAGTTTATTTATATTTTATTTATTACAAGCTGATTTATCCGGCGTTGCTCGTGATGAAAATATTTTGAAGTCCCTGAAATTTAAACTCGACTAAACAGTGTTTCGCAACTCCATCTTTCGTTCATTTTCATTTGAACTCTCCCGTGTTGTCTGACTTTTCAGACAGCACTTCCTTTTATCTCCACACTTTGAACCACCTGGCATAAGCCTAGCAATCCATGGAACTCCACATTTCCTGCTTCATCATTATTACGTCGACAACAGAAGCTCTTTAATGTCATGGTTTTTATTTCCATTATCCAAAGTTCCATTCTCTTCTTTTGGATTCTATATGTCTGATCGGAAAAAAATCCGACAGTGTTCCTTCTTTTTCTCTTTAGATTCTCTCCCTTCGGAACCGGACTCAATAACTTTAAATGACTTTATACACTCATTAGGATGATTTAAAAGTTTGTCAAAATTAAATGCATCGCGTATGGATAGTTTTTAACTAACATCATTGGATTACTGTGCAAACACATTGAAATAAGTAATGCTACGAAATAAAAACCTTTCTATTAATATTCAAAGAGAGCATTACTTTTTATAACTTTAACAGTGGGAACACAGGAATTAAGAATTTTATAAAACAGAAATTCGGTTTGAATTTAATTACAACAATAGAAACCTGTGTTACAAATTATGCTTCAAATGAATTTCGAAATGTTTATTAAAATTAGAGAAAAGAGAACGTATGCAATTTAATTCAGATAAGTTAAAAGAAAATTTTCTGCTCGTTAAAATGGTATATAAATCTTCTTCGTGCAGCATATATTTCAGAAGATATTGACGAAAAACTCGGAAGAAACGCCGAAAATTGGCTCCATTTTTGTTATTTAATTAAATATTTTAAGAAGTAATAATTTTTAAAATTTGGAAAAAGCACAGTTGATATAGAAACGTACCCCAGAATGGCATGCGCAAATTTCATATCGATGATGTTCACAGTTTAAGAAGAATTCTTGTGACAGATATACCAATAAAACATCTTTTTTTCCCTCCCTCCTTTCGATACGAACTGGGCGAAGTAAACCGTAAAGGTCCAACACTACCGGAAATAAAAATTTCCAAAGAAAATAATATTTTCTTATATTAATTTTAACAGTGGCAAAAGTACGTGTATAACGCATTTCATGAAATAATAGTTTTGTTTGAATTTAAATTCATAACAATAGAATATATTGTTACAAATTGTGTTTAAAATGAATTTTGGAAAGTTAATTATGATTAGAGAAAAGGTGCACCGCGTTGGAATTACTATCTTTAAAAATATAATGTTTTACTCTTTAAGATGGTGTAAAAATCATTGTCGTGCGATATATATTTCAGAAGTTATTAGCAAAACACGTCTGAGCATTAGGCTTAACAGAGGCTAATTTTCATTCTACATTTAAATATCTTAAGAACTAATTGATTCTAACAGTTGAAAATTGCACAGTTGGCCTATAAATGTAGTCCAGAATGTCGCGTGCAAATTTCATTTCGCTACCGTTAACCCTTTAGGAGGATCTCTTGTGATCGACAGACACGTGTATTTTCTGTTTTTTATTATAAATTCTTATTTAAATCCTCAATTAGTAGACAAAATTGCCTGAAGGTTCTAAATATAAACTTTTCAAGTTATATGCACTGGAAATGTTTTGATTAAACTCACGAATAATTTCTTTTTCTAATTTTGTTTCCCACTTACGTGTTTCATGTTGTTTTCAGCCAGATTTCTATCTGGTATGTCAGCATTATTTAACACTCAGAATACTTTCTCTCAATTGCTGCTGCAATAATTTAAATAAAATTTGGATTTTCTTCAGTTTGAGTTCAATATATTTTTTTCAAACAACCATAATTTCAGTTTCACTGAACATATAACAAAACTATTAAAGAACAATCCAACTTGTGATATATTCTTTACCAATTCAACTAATTAATTATATTAACTTCCCGTTTCGAAGCAACACGAGGGCTATTTTGGGACGGATCTTGTAATTTTCATTATCTACTGAAACCATACACATTTCCAGCTCTCTGCCACCTGTATCTGAGTAAAAAGTAGGAATACACTTGAAAGATTTAAATTGTTTACTGCTTAGAATGCAATAGATTACCAGCATCATTTTCTGACACCCTTCAAGCATACAAAACACATGATATACCAATTTTCAAAATTTAATATGTGAGCATTCATAAGAAGACTAGACATGTCTTTGTTTTCAAGTCTTAAGCAATACAGCGCTGAAGCTGCTTTAAAATCCTTAATTTATGCGGTTTCTCTTCTAACAAGGAGAGGGCACTTGAGACTCTCTATTAATATAGAGAGTCTCCACCCCCCTCTCCTTGTTAGAAGATTTTAATAGATGATTAGAATAGATGAATAGATTGTTAGAAGATTTAATAATGTTAGATGATTAGAATAGATGAATTAATAATGTTAGATGATTAGAATAGATGAATTAATAATGTTAGAT
>BGPR01000455.1:161004-181306 GCA_013235015.1 Araneus ventricosus
GTAAAGCAATTTAACAGACGAAAATATATAAAGAATCCAAATTTGCCAGTTTGTCCTGCGGACAAAATGAGCATTCATCCATATATTTTAAGATAAATGAATCAGGTTAGGTTAGATTAACGTCCTGCTTTGGGCAACACGAGGGCTATTTAGGACGGACCTCGCAATATTAAGCCGTGGTCGGATGGCGAGGGCGACGCCTGAGCAGGCGCCCCCTCTCCAAGCTTCCGCGTCGCGCCAACGGAAGGGCGTTTGGCCACAGCGTATGATTTAGCGTACAGCGGGCCCCATGCACGGTAGATCTTCAGCGAAATCGGGTTTCGAACCTGCGAGGCTCCGCTTCCGAGGTCGAGACCTTGCCACTAAGCCACCGCGGCCTCGATAAATGAATCAAATACAATGAGTAGGTTATTACTTCTTATTAATTTTGTAAGCACATAAAAATATTTTTTCTGCTAAAAGTAAAATATTCGGGAGATAATTAAGCCCACTCAGCAGTCATCTAAAGAAAATGTAAATGTATTTTGAATCATTTCCCTAAAAAAGAAATAAAATTTCATTACTAGATACATAAATGTTAAAAGGACAAAACATTCTTTTTTTTTATTCAGGACATAAAAGTGAATTCCTAATTTAAAATAGTTTTTTATTCATTTTAGTACACTTAGAACTTTCCAAACATTTTATAATCTTATGCTTGTCGCAAAATGTTTTAATTAAACGATTTATTTGTTGCTATTTATTTTCGTTCTTCTTGCAGCTTATCTTATGCTTGTCGTAAAATGTTTTAATTAAACGATTTATTCGTTGCTATTTATTTTCGTTCTTCTTGCAGTGAAAATGAATCCAGTCTCGTAGTTCTGTAATGTAATCTTTTTACTATAGAACATATCGAAAACAGTAATATTTCTCATCTAAAATCTCAATAAAATTCTTTAGAAAAGAATTTGGCTGTCTCTTTATTGATGACATAAGTCTCATTTTATCTTTCAAAAAAACAAAATAATGTCTCCGAAATTTTCTTTTCAGTGCTTTTTAATGAAACTCGAGAAAGACATTTGCAAGCTGCATTTTAAAGACATTCTTTGGATACACATTGATAGTGGAAATCAGAAAACCCCGTAAGTCTTTTAAAGAAAATGAGACAAAAGAATTCTGGTGAAATAAGAACGCAAAAATTAGAAAAACTTAAATAACATTCGGAAAAATTGTAAGTTTCGAAAGGAAATTCCGTAGTTAATGTTTAACGACAAAGGAGATGTGTTCAAGAACTTTAACCCATGTTTCAAGAACGAGTTTTTAGTCTCTTAACCGTTTTTCCGTGACTCATATATACATCGAATCATTTTATTTTTATAATTGTAAGTTAAAATCCAGTCATACATAGCATATTAAATCAATACAAAAATAATGTGGAATCTATATGCATCGAATCATCTTATTTTTATAAGTGTAAGTTAAAATCAAACCACACATATCATATTAATTCGATACAAAAATAATATGGAATCTATATGCATCGAATCATCTTATTTTTATAATTGTAAGATAAAATCCAGTCAAACATAGCATATTAATTCGATACAAAAATAATGTGGAATCTATATGCATCTCAGATGTTCTATATAGGCCTTTAGTTCAATCAAAATTATCACAAGTCTCAAAACATTTGCTGTCATCTAGCAGAACCGTTGAGAATATAAAACAGTTGAATGGTTAAAATTTTTTAAAAAGTCTTGAATTATTCAGCAGCTAATCAAAAGTTTTAATATAACTGATCAATTTAAGTGTAATCGCTTAATGATTTTTCAGCGAAACGTTTTGTTAACCCTGATGTGCAATATTTATTATTATATATCTGGAAGCGGTGTGACCCTTTTCATACAAATGGGAAACTCGAAACAAAAGGGAAGTTTCAGGCATCCAGCGTTGCTTATCAGACCACTCTATCGACCTCCACTGACAAGTTCAACAAATTGTCGGAAACTTAATCTATCTCAGATGATAATAATCAATAGTGAGGTTATAGACGAATCTGAAAAGAAATTTATTTAGCGCAGCGTTAAGGAATAAAAAGAACACTTAGAGGAGTGAATTTCTGACTAACAGTTGCAAACATGAATTCTGGTTTATTCGATTGAATTTTGTTAATATATCGCGTACCCTGCTAATAATTTTGTATATACAAACTGGTGGGAAATTTCCCATAATTTTCCAGTCATTCAAACCATAGAACTGATTGACTGGTTCTTTTATTGTCTTTTTATGGTACAATGTTAAATTTGGCTATGCTACACCAAACATATGATAGAAAATATTACTGATTAGAAACATTTCTGAAAGCGAATTTTAAAAAATTATTAAAATTTCATTTATAAATTTCACACGAAGTCTTAAAGCACCGTTAGAGTTTATAACAAAACAGCAATACAAAGTCCATAGGGAAACAACTAAAATGCATGGATTTAAAGGTTTCTGCACTAAGTAAATCGCAAAAGCAACATTCAATATCTCCTTGAATCAAAAGTTCTTACAAACAAATTAAACCATACTTGAAAAATGAAACTTGCAATGCTATTTTTTTATGCAAGCAAGACCTTTCGCAAATAAGAGTCTTTGATTATATATATATATATATTTTCGTGATTTGAATGTTTTAATTGGCATCAGGCAATTTTATATTATCTATACATTCTTAAAGAAATTTCTGAAGCTGTAATAAAGAATATTACTTTCAGAAACATATTATCATTTAACACCACTGCACCGCCTTAAATCTAGATCTGTGAATAACCGCCTTGAATCTAGATCTTAAGATCTAGAAGTGAAGGAAAAGAAGATCTCTTCCCAGTCAGTGCGGATGATAATACGTAGGAGGAACAAGAAATTCGTGATGATTACAGAAAATATTGGAAAAATAGATATTAAACGGGAAGAGAAGAAGAAAATTTATGTAGCCACATTGCAGAAATATATGTGAAATTTTAATTTTTCAACTTCTTTAATTCTTAAATCACTTTTAACAACACCTCGTTTTAAATACTTCTACTTCCATCGTAATAAGCGCACTATAACTTTCCTTTCGAGTCACGAGTTCGTTCCGGGGAAATTCCCTTCTCTGGGTACTTAAGCGTTCTGCGCATTCCTATCTGCCCTTTTTATTCATTTCAGCATGTAAACGAATATCAACGTCGCGCTGCTTCGCGCATTAAATCTGAATTTCTGATCATGGAGCTACGTAAGCACTGAATCCTTTATCCATGAAGAAATATCCTCAATGACTGAATAAAAGAAGATTGACTCAACAAACGTCTTCTCCTTGAATCAGACATTCGACATTTCACTCAAGATGTTACAAATATGTATAAATATGTGATTTTCAGACAGGCCCAGACTATTAAATAGGCAAAGTAGGCAATTGCCTATGGGCCCCGCAACTTTGGAGGCCACTGAGATTCCTTTTTTTGCATTATTTTCAGGATTATCTAATTTTGCGCTTTCATTTGATTTTCAAGTATCATGTACTGGAACAGATTCAGTTAAAATTAACTATTGTTTAGATTTCACAACATTATTCTCATGATTTTTTCTTCATGTTTTCAAAGTCGACGGCAGATCTCCGTTTATTTATTTATTTATTTTTTTCAATTAGCTGACTGACTCACGAATCAACAGCTCTAGAAAACTTTGTATTTGAGTATTTAGAATGAGCTAAAAAAATTGTATCATTTTTTTTTTACAATTTTGTTTAATATTACTTCACAATTTTTTTATACGTGAGGTATTAAAATCTCGTCTGGAAGATCATCGGCATTTGAATATTTTCTTATTTCAGTTTGTCATAATATGTATTATTTATGTATTCTCATAAAGGTATTAAATTGAAATGAATTAAAAAATATCTTGTTTTGGAAGTTCAGAAGGGGAAAGAGGACCCTGAAATTTATAGTGGCTAAGGGCCACTACAGAGCTTAATCCGGCTCTGTTTTCAGATATATTGCAAGCATTCATTTTCGCATCAAGGTCAAATTACAGAAACTCTGGTGACTTAAAGAATGCCCAGATGAATCTGTGCTTTCTCTACCGGAAGCACAGATTCTGGTCAGAAATTTCAGGAAGTAATTTACGATTATGACCCGTAATTGCAGCGTCACTCTTCGCGTCTTTGGAATCGATAGGTTCACTAATAAGAATTGAAGTAGATTTCGAAACATGCAGGGATAATGTTCAATAAAATCTGGAAGCTCTTTCAAGATTAGACTGATCTGTAATATCTTCAACTGATGTTCAAGGATTTTTCCCTTTTTTAAACAGATTTAAAAGACGGCTAAATCTTGTGAAACATAGAATATAAAAGAAGAATTATAACTATTACTTTATATTTATTACTTTTTAGCAAACTAAATGTTAAGGTTGCTACTTTGAATCGATGCGTGGTCAGTAGGCTAAATTGATTATCCTTATGTCTATAGCACTAGGGCAATAATTTAGTTTAAGTTACTGCAACAAAGAGCAGCTACTGTATCTCATTAGGCAAGGTAACTTAGAAGGTACAAACCACCGTTGACAGGTATGCATGTATATATTGGCTAGTGCAGGTGTGAGGAAACATCACGCAACACTGAAGAAGCTAACTCATGATAACAATTATAACTTTAATAAACTTAACAAGATAAAAGTAAAGTAAATGATAATTGAATTAACATGACGACAACAGGAACATAAACCAAGCGCAAGATCGAGATAACAGATGACGCTTGAGTCTCTATAGCAAGCAAGGTAGACAGCGCACGCAGGACGAAGCTGTTGGCACAACTTACTTAACGATTTTTAAGTTGCTCTTAATACAATGTTTTTCACTTGAAATAAAAGACAAAGCTCTTCTGGACACTGACGAATCTTAATGCTTGAATAATATGTTTTAATACAGTAATATCCGCACATTTTGCTATACTCCAAAAATTACTCGTTCAGAATCCAACGTTCAAGTTTCCTGTTCTGCTGGTTTTCATAGCATGCTCTTTCTCATCTTTATAGCTATCAATCGTTTCTTTACATCCATAGTTGATATGATTTCGGAAAGTTTCGGACTTTAACGCCACAAATCAAAGACAACTTTAGCGTTAGAAAAGAAATATACATGCAATCCAGCATTAATTTAGAGCTTATTGATTTATCAGTACAAAAAAACCAACTTTGACGTAATATTAAGCACTGAAATGTGAAAAAATACATATCTGATGGAAGCTTGCTATGGTACTTTAATGTTTAATTAATATTAACGTAGTCAAGCGAAATAAGCAGCCCTGCCTTAGTGTCCGGGAACAACTGAATGACAGCCGCTGCAATAGCTCCAGTACTGGGGCCGGAGTCCTTGTAGCTCATCATCGGGCCACGGCCTGATCCCTCCCAAAGGAGGTACTCACCGGAGGGAGGCAGCAAACCTCCAACCGTTATTGTACCCACCAGGGAAGCGAGAACCTGCTTACTTATGCGGCAGCTTCTCATCCGTGAACTCGCAGTTCCCCCGGTGGGTGTTAATATTAACACACAATATATTAACGTAATAACGAGTTAATATTAACGTAAACACATGCTTATCGTTTTATCTGCATCGAAAATTCAAAACACTTTTCATTTCTTTAACTCTGCGTGCATTTTATTATCATCAGTTGCAATACGTAATTATCGAAAAAAGATTCTTAAAAAGTAGTAGTATACTCAGTATCAACTGATTAGATACAATTGCATCGTTGTACTAAATGTGACAAATCTATTGAACTGATACTTTAATGATTAGTTAATATTAAAGTAATCAAGTGAAATACCCAGCCCTTCCTTAGCGTCCGGGAGCAACTGAATGACAGCCGCTGCAATAGCTCGAGTACTGAGGCCGGAGTCCTAGTAGCCCATCACCGCGCCACGGCCCAACCCCTCTCGAAGGAGGTACGTGCTATCACGGAGGGAGGCAACACACCACCAACCATTATTGTACCCACCAGGGAAGCAAGAACCTGCTTTCTTATACGGAATTAGAACTTCAAAAAATAAGTTAAAAATTATAAAAAAAAGCATTAATAAAACCTTAAAATAAAACACAAAAAAGCAAATTAGAACGAAAAATACAATTAGAGTGAAAGCAAAATGGAAGAAAATTGTAAAAGAACCAAAATGGCGATTCTCCTCAGAGGCCACACGCCATTGTAGCTCTGAAGGAGGACAAAAATATTCTGAATAAAGGAACGACCTAGGAACGATAGATGGAACTAGGGGCTTGCTCCTTGATGTTATTGGAATTCACTTATTTAGAGTGTCTGTTTTTGAAAGAGGATGAATTTTTGCCTTTTGGTTTCTGTCTCATTTTTGATTCTGTTGTACAGGTATCTTTTTTGTTTTTTCTTTTTTCCTTCCTATTTTCAGAGGTTGGACAAAAATTCAAACCACATAAAGGAATAAATTTGACTAATGATCGTTCCTTTATTCAGAAAATTTTTGTCCTGCTTCAGAGCTACAATGGCGTGTGGCCTCTGAGGAGAATCGCCATTTTGGTTCTTTTACAATTTTCTTCCATTTTGCTTTCACTCTAATTGTATTTTTCGTTCTATTTTCCTTTTTTGTGTCTTATTTTAAGGTTTTATTAATGCTTATTTTTTATAATTTTTAACTTATTTTTTGAAGTTCTAATTTTGTTTTCGTGTATTCTATCAGAAGCAGTTGCATATGCTCCATTCAGTATAATGCAAAAGAATTTTAATTAATTTTTAATTCTAGTTCTATTAATATTTAATTTAATTTTCTTTAATTTTATCAATTACTCTTACTTATACGGCAGATTCTCATCCGTGAACTCGCGGTGCCCCCGGTGAGAGTTAATATGATTGGAATTTTAACTACATTACCATAGTTATAACAGGGAACTCAATACATCTTGATTAAATGGAATTAATTATCACAGTACAAGCATATCTTGATTTAAATTAATCTTTTATATGGTGCTAGCTATTATGCCCTGGGTGGCAAGGGATTAAAATATTTTCATGTTTAATATATTTGATGCCAAAACTACTTTTGTAGACAAAATTATAATACCCAAATTTCTTTTCTCATCTAAAACGTTTTTAATTAAAATGAGAATATCAATTGAGCTTGACGAGTTTCAAAAACCACCGATAGCTAATTTTCACCAAAAGTTATTAATATTTGTTACATAAATACTTCAAATTTTGTTCATAAATCTTGTAGTACAAGAAAGGTTTGTAACGAATGTTTTGGGGCAATTAATTGGACGATAAAGTTTTCCTTAATAATAAGCTTTAAAATAAACCCGATCAATAGTTGTTGCTGTATAAATTATGAATTGTTTGCTCTTAAACTTTTCTTTTATTGTTCTTCGAGAATTCTGTTAATGTTTTCTAGCACCAGTTCTTCGTATGTATTCCTGTTCTTCACCAATAAAAAAAATTGTTACAAATTGTGAATTTTATACCTTTTTTGAATTTTATTTAATTTTTGAAAAATTTTTAAAATGAAAGCAACGAATTGAACGGAATTGAAACCTGAAAAGCTAATTTTAATAACTTTATTATGGTGTAAAAATACATTAGGCAAGATAATATTTTCGAAAAAAATCACGGAAAACGCCAACATTTCGCTTAATTTCTAATTTTAATTAATCGTTGGACTTTTAAAAGTTGACAGTAATCTTTCTCTTCTTATATAAAATATTTATAAAAATAAACAAAAAAAGTATCAGAAAATAAAGGTAAATTAGATCAAAATCTAAACGTTGCCTAGCAATGGAGTATCTATAAATTTGTTTTATTTCAAAATCGTCTTCATGTAATCAATTATTTATTAAATTTTGAAAAATTAATAAGAATTGAAGGAAATATTTTACAGAAATAACATTGGTCGCATTAGAACTGTTTCTGTTAATTTTTAATTAACTGGCTTTTAAATTAACTTTCGAAACTCGGAAAGTTGACAGGTATCTTCCTCTTATCTTAAATAATAATCGTGTAAAAATTTGGTTGAAATCGGTCAAGCGGTTTAGGAGGAGATCTGAAACATAGCCACATACATACACACAATGGCTTTTATTTATATTAAGATTTACAATTATCTTTATTCCAATTGTAAATAAAAGATATCGATGATAAATTTAATGACTAAGGTAACTTTCGAATAGTAAATACATCCAAAACAAAACTTATTCATTGATAAAACATTGTTTTTATTTTATTTTTTCCAGGATACTGAATATTGAAACACTACGAAGCATTATTAAGTCTGAAACTATAATAAAACTGCATAAAACGCATATTACTGGATATAGTTAATTCAAGACAGTTCACAGCCGAATAATGTTTGAAACATTGTAAAGATAAGAGGATATAGGAGGGACAAACATTTCTCGAAATAGTCCAGAAAATGCTTTCTTCTTCCGGAAACTAACATGAATAATAACAGAATTGCAAAATTTATTTCTTGCTGATGAAAGTTAATATCAATAAAAGCCTTCTCAAAAGATGTCATCACTTACAGTAACGAGCCTTTTTCCGCTTAATAACTATCAAAAGTTTATGTAGTAGAAAGATATCACTTTGTATGAACAAAAATATACCACTGAAGCATTTCTAGTCAAAGAATAAAATCATATTGGGGCCTTAAGTGACAAAAAAGATAAAAATGGCTCGCTGCATTCTTTGAAAGAACTAAACAAATCATTTCCAATCCTTCCCATCGGAAAAGTCTCCGTCTATGACAGAGACAGAATAATCCGTAAATCATTACGGAAAATGTTTCTCTAAATATACATTTTCTATCGAGAGTTATTTATTTCTTGTTCATGCTTGGAATAGTTGTATTCATAAAATGATAAAAGAAGTGAGAAAACAATTTATAATAGGAACTGATTTTGGTTAAAGATTCGGACACATTTTCAATTGAGTAACAGTTAAATCAATAAATAAACACCTAAGTATAAAATAATATTAATGGACATCCAGACAAAATTTTGTAAAAAAACTTTAAGAATTTTTTCCCTACTTTTTATTTGGCAGTTGTATGGCAACACACTTACTTTAAATTGGTGAGTTTTTCTTTCCATAACGCGTTTGCGTTTCTTACAAGAACGGATAAACTTCGCTAGGAAGTTGCGTTCAAATTGTTCTTTCGAGTGGTTTAAGTGTATTTTTAAATCTTATTGCCTTTCGTTCTTATATTTTATCTCTTAATTTTTATTGCCTCTAAAAATTTAATTAATAGAAAGCATAATAATTTTTGAAAAAGGTATGTATTACACAAATGGAGGTACGAGTGTATTAATATTGGAGGTGCTGTAAAAGTTAAAATGAACATATATGTCATGAAAATATTTTCGAAAAACTAATATTAAAATGAAAATATTTTAATACTATTGCTAGTAGTATTTAAAAAAAATTTGAAAATATAATTCATTCTTCCTCCTTAGGTCTAAGTATAAATATCAATACCCTGTTAGCACAATATATTGTACGATATCCTCACGATGTTATTCGGTATTCTGAATACCGCACAATATCGTGAGGATATCGTAGCAATATTGTACAGTATCTTCTGCTAATAGGGTAGTTTCCCCTTTAGTTTCGACTAAATGTTGAAAGACTGGTCTGTTTTTGGAAGTCATTGGAAATGGTCCTAAACTTTTTCCTTATTTAGTGAACTGTGAATTGACCTCATTCCCTTGATTGAACATTTTTCAGTCTCTGTCGCATTCATAGAAATCTTCAAAAGATTTCGTATCAAAATAGTTACTTCACTAAGAATATAATTCACTTTACGTTTTTCTTGAAAATTTTATATGTCAATTAAACTTAAAGTTCATCTGCAAGTTTATCCGTATTTACCATGAGATGTATATCAGTTTCAGCATATCTCATTCAAGAATGGAGCTGTTCAAATTACGCTTCAGTAATAGCCTGTATATGAAGAAAGATGCGCGTATGTTCGTGCCCATAGTGCTATCAAAGAAATACACTGTAATAAACAGATTCTCTGAATTTCTTCCTACCCCGAAGAGAGCCTTTAAAAGTATTTTAGTAGCTATTTTTTAAATCTAAAATAAGAAAATTATATTCTAATGTTGGTGATAAAACAATAATTACGCTCATAAGTTAATAAATGAATAATAAATTTATATATTGAAAATATCTGGGTATAAATCTTTTTATATTCTAGTTCCGTTATGCATATACAAAAAGGAAAGTAACAAGCATGTTTATTTTTATTTGCATTATTCTTTTGCATAACTTTCCTATCTAGGTAAAAATTTATTGAGGTGATGGGTTCATTTTTGAATGGTTAGAACACTAATGGAAGAAGATGCTATAAGCAAAATTATGACAAATGTTATAAGCAAATCGCGCTGTGTTTTTTTACAAAAATAATTAATGAAGATTTCTAAATTTCAGTGGGACGAGAGAAACAAAAATTGCAAAAGTTTTTCTTCCTCTAAAACATCGAGTTTTCTGGTTGGTATCTCTTTTCCAGACACGAAAGAGCCAAGGTTGGAACTATTATTTAGAGCACTGGTACAAGAGCCATAATAAACAAAGCATTTGAAAGATTAAATGTTATGAAAAAGATAATACAGCTTATTAATAGAGATGAATGGAATTATTGGAAATTACTAATTATTTTAAAACTTCAAATCACTGTTGAACAGGTAAAGTCATATACCTTCCTGATTACACAAAAATATCAATTGGAAATTCAAATATTAATATATTAATTTTCTTGTAAAATACTGCAATTTTTTTCTTTTATTTCAACTTGATATTTTGTGTGTCAAATTGTTTCTATTCCATATCAGAATATATGATAATGCGATTTTAACAATCGTTTTGAAAATATCTTTAACGGGAGTCGGTAGGCCCTATACTGCTAATGTTAAATTGGCCATTTTTAAGGTATCTTTTTTCACAATATAATATAGATACATGTCTGAAATTTTATGCAGTTTATACAGTTTAAGTAGACATTTATCTTTAAACTCAACAGAATTCTTACAACAATATAGCTTGGTTTTTTCATAATTTTTTTAACTGTATGTCACGATTAATTTTTCAAAAATTGTCGCCTCCTAACACACGATCACAGCTCTTAAGAAATACTTTTGAAATAATAGAAGCAAATCTGCCCAGTATATGCATTGATATGTATATAATGGGTGGTAGAAACTTCAGAAGCTTCACTCAAAAAGTAGACTTTGAGAAAAAGTTGCTCGCAGTTTCAAAAATGTCATTTTGAGATAATTCAAGTTAAAGGTAAAAACATTGCCTCATCAAAATATTCCAACACAATAGAGTGCAATCTATGCATTTTTTAAACCTATTCCTTTCATCTTTGTCTTAACTAACTTTTATTTCTTCTTTCCCATTAATTAGAGAGAAAAGGCATATTTCCCCCTCAGAACGTCATACAACCTCCATACGATAACGTTACATTGTAAAAATTAACGCATCTTTTCTAATGATCTACTACATATACAAGTTTTAATTTTTTATACAGTTTAAGTAGACATCTATCTTCATACTGAGCACAATTAGTATATGTTATGCATATATATATAGTTTGAAAGCCTATATGGTTTGAAAAATACAGTTTGGATATCACGCAATTTAAAGAGATAAATCTTACCTTATCAAAACATATCTGCCCCACAGCCTCCGATCTGTGCATTATTTTTATTCTTATCTTCTTCTCTTTTTCTTTTAAACCGTTTTTCCTTCCTCCTTTCTTTTGATTGTTGATAGAAGGCATATTTTGCCTTCAAAAGTTTTTCTTTGTCAAGACTCTTCAAAGCATTAAAAGTATATTCTCCAGGTTGTACGCCTAAGTTTTTAGCTTAGAGCTTTGCTGAATTTCCCTCATTAAAAGTGCATACAGCATCATACACACCAAGGCAAATTGCCCTAATTTGCACGAATTTTGATTTGGGAACACGCGACCAAATGACGTTATTCACACCTTCGTTTGGATTTTGCGTTTTCCCATGTACACACTTCTTTAACAAATCAATATGGAACAGATCCCTAAACACAGGACGCATGGCTTCAACTATGGCTGCATGTAGATTATTTTTATGCTTGTATTCACTCCCTGTAGCTTCAGCCTTTTTGAACCCACACCATGAATCCTCACAAATAGGACAAAAACCATGTTGTGGATGTTCATCAGTGGATAATTTGTGCATAAAAATTGCCCATATGGCTTGGCGCATTGCGTGAACAGTGTTGAGGTTTTCAAGGATGGCTAAACCATAATAATTTTGAATCTTATCGATTTGACTGTCAGTCAAACGATTTTTTCCCGAAAGGCTTTTACCATCAGGCAAGAGTTGCCCTTTCATCTTTTCTTTTAGTCTTCGAAGTCTTGATCCCATGCGTTTCGTGATATGGCCAAAGCATTCCAATTTTTCCACTTGAAACTCATCTCTAAAAATAGTTTCTTCTGTTATAGCATCAAATGCTTTCGAGTCTCCGTCTCCCAAGTATTTCGCGTAGCGTGCATAATGGAATGTCAAAGATCGTTTGAATATGATACACGCACCTTTCACCTCCATCATACCGCTGGATTCACGAAAGATGCTTTTGCAACTCTTTTCATGATTTTGCTCATTTTTGCAAGCACAGTAGTTGATTAAAACTTCTACGTCTATTATTTTACCAGTGTCCATACTAGTAACAGTTACTACACCATTGTGTGACGTGTAACCTCGCTTCTGCAAGTTCCGTCAACAGCCACTGCGATATTCTTATAACTATTGTTCTTAACAATGACTTCTGTTGCAACTTTCTGCATGGTTAAATCACAAACTGCTCTGGTCGCATCTAAAAGTCTTTTATTGTAGTTTTGAAGTTTTGGAGAGGGGCTGTGGAAGATTCATCATACCACAAAACATTCTGCCAGCTCCAGCTCCTTTATCAATTGAACGCAATGCATAGGGTTAAGCTACAAGAAACATCACCCCGCCCTGCCTAAGCATCCGGGTAACACATGAAAGACCGGCCGCCACGACAGCACAGTCAGGCACTGAGGTTCCTGCATTATAGCCCCATTACGAGCGGCTCATGCAACAACACCCCGTTTTACCGGGGTACGACCTGTCTTCGGAGATGGGCCCAACGAGCCACACCGCCATTATTTTACCATCGGGTTTGGGAGAGTCAGCTTACTTATACGGCCGCCTCTCATCCGTGAACTCGCGATGCCCCCCCCCAATGGGTAACGTAATACATATACATACCTGGTATTAACAGTAGCTATCTGAAATCCATCATGAAATTAAGATGAAGTGAATTTATGAGTGTAGCCACGTTGAAAGCAATATAAAATAATAGAAACTGCAAGACCAGAAGTGCTTTTCAACATTTGCAGTTCGAAACCACTATTAAAATTCTTGCAAGTTACACAATTTTTAAATACATGTGCAAGAATATTCAGGTCTATAATAGAATTTAAAATTCTTTTACCTGTATTTTCAGCTGAAAAACTCTCATCTATAAAGGGTATCTTTCGTTCTTTGGCACCTTAGGCGAAAGGTTTTCAACCTCAGTTAAAGAGTTCACAGAATTTTATAATACTTACCTGGTCTCTTTTTAAAGATTCTTTGTGAGCGAGGCATAATTAAATATTCCAATCAATGACGGAAAAGAATTAAAAATTAATACCTAATTCGATTGTACAGAGCACAAAAAACGATTATTTACAACTTTCGAACTCAGCGTTTTTTAAAGAAAAACGTGATTCAAAGCGGCATAAAGAACGCTAAAAAATACAAACTAACCCAAGCAAGCATGCAAAAAAGTTACAGTTAAACTGCAACACTTACTCGCAGTCGAAAAATAAATAAAACTTGAGGTTTTGTAGATGCAGCGTTGGGTTAAAGGTCAAATGTTCACATTTTAATCTGTCAAAGTGGGCGTGGCAATAATGACGTCTGACATACACGGAAGACGCCATTAACTATATTTATTATATTAGTATATTGCTATTATACTATTACCTGTAATTATCATTAATGTATGACTTTAGTTTTCCATATGCATACTGTTTGAGGAAACGTAAAGTAATCGTTTAAACATCTGCACATTACCCTAAATGTAAAATCAAAATATTTTTATATAAGGACCTCTAATTACAACATACAACAATCCATTCTTTATTATATGTTATTGTACATATAATAAAGTATAACCGTTATTGTTTATGTTATTAGACATAAACAATAGAGTATGAATATATAACTGCCGTATTTACAGACGTGTTTTGTTTCTGTAAAGTTATGTGCCGAAAGATCTAAACTACTTATGTTAGTGATTTATTCAGTATACACAGTAACAATGTGATTCGCTCCTGGTATTAAATACCAGACGTACATCGATTAAGATACCTATGACGTACATTAACTTACGGGCATACATACGTATATATATGAATAAATAAACAATAACTGTTGTTATTGTTTATTTATTCATATATATACACGGGTAGCTATATTTTGATTTTACATTTAGGGTAGTTTGCAGATGTTTGAACGTTTACTTTACGTTTCCTGAAACAGTATGCATATGGAAAACCAACGCCAACCATTAATGATAATTACAGTATTAGTATATTAGCAATATACTAATATAATAAATATAATTAATGGCGTCTGCCGTGTAAGGCAGAAGTCACTATTGCCACGCCCACTTTGACAGATGAAAATGCAAACTTTGGACATTTAATCCTAATTATCTAGTAAATTTAAAAAGTATGCTGCAATTAGAAGTCCTTATATTAACACAGATAATGTTATCTTCAATAGATTAGCAACAATGCAATATGTATCAGTCAACATAATACTGGGTTATAAACGTACATATACACGATACTACACTGTAAAAAATATCCGTTTTTTTCCCGGACTTTTTCCGTATATTTGACGGTTTAAAGCTGTTTTGTTGACAAAACGGTTTTTCACCGTTTTTCGCTCCAGCCCTTAACGGTTTAAAACCGTCAGTTCAAATTCTATTTTTCGTCATACGGTATTGCTTTCCGTACGATAACTTTCCCTTTTCTTAAATGTAATTTTATTGCATTCATTTCATGTTTTTAATAGGGTTCCATCTCCGTAACCTTAAAACACGTGTTGTGGCAATAGTTGATTTTTACACCACTAGGTGGCGCCACTTGAGCTATAGTGACTTTAAAACTCAAATAGATTATTTTTACTTTATTTTATGAAGTCTCCGGTGGTCTAGTGGTTAGAGCGACTGCCTTTTATTTCAATGAACGCGGTTTCGATCCCCCGGCTCGGAGGAGTTAGAAGTTTTGTCACCATCTTGCATCGAAATCGTCCAAGTAAGTTCAATTAAAAATTATATTAATTAAACTAATTGAAATTAATAATTAAGCATTGATTAATTAATATTCCTAATTGATAATACACATCAGCACATTTCAACTCCGACAGAAGGAGAAAAACAACTCAACTCAGTCGATGACGTCACTTACTTCGATGTCTTAATTTTTACGGAGAAAACTTGATTTCATACGGTAAAAAACCGTTGTGATTACGGATTTACTTCGTAACTTTTACGGTTTTGCACAACCAACCCAGCTGCCAGTTTAAAACCGTAAATTTTACGGGATTTTTTTTACAGTGTATGACATATGGTATTACCACATATGTTAATTTCCGCATCATTATATTATGGATTACTGGTTAATGTATTATATTTTATCCAGGCAAGTACCGATATAGGCATACTATATAATCTAATGGTTCACATACGGTTTTTTTCCATAACGGAATCCATATGTTAATCTTAGACATGTGACGTTATACATATATTGGGAAGGGCAGCAGACAACGCGTCGTAATGAATATCCCGTATACAAAACGCGGAGTTTTCTATCGCGATATATTATACTCGTCTCCTATAGCATATGGCATCACATATGCTAAGTACAATAGATTGCATGCCGCATATTACGATGATTCATATGTAACATCGGATTACATTACAATACGTCCATGGTATCCCGGGTATACATACCAACAGATTAAAATTATCACATGGATATATCGATCATTATAAATATTACGATTATATCCTCATGCTATATGCATAATAATCGCATATATAATACATATAGCATATTCCATAACATATGCGTAAGGTGTGTTGTATGTGTTTATCTGAGTACCGATGATGGTCCAACGTATCATTATTTCGATGTTCGAATTATTATAGGTGCTGTCATAATACAAGGACCTCTAATTGCAGCATACTTTTTAAATTTACGAGATAATTAGGATTAAAGGTCAAACGTTACTTTTTCATCTGTCAAAGTGGGCGTGGCACGTCATTTAACTCTTCAATCCCGATGCCCCTTTTTTTCCTAGCTCCTTTAAAACCGGATTATTTTGGGATGCTAAGAAACGAATTGGACTCTCAAAACCTGGGTGGTCATTTACCCCACCCCTGCTGTAACCTTCCCTTCAGGCACAAGGAAATGGGTTATGGTGGGCAAGGATAATTGGAGTCCCTACCACGCTTATCTCCTAAGCGATCTCAGAAACTCACCTCCCTCAAAAGAAGTTTACATTTTTTAAAAGTTTATTTTAACTTACTTCTAATAAGAATATTAGCAAAAGACTTATATCGTTGGTAAGGTCTTGAAATGCAGATTTCAAATATATAAATATAAAAAAAATCGAATTTTTGAAAGCATTAGGGTACTGACTCCCCTAAATTAATATATGTCAAGGTAGCAATCGATTTGGTATAGTGGCCTCCGAAATACATTAGAGTGATCGGGTTCGATTCGGCTTTTGTGGTTTATGAAAGTCCCTCTTCTGCCGTCAGGTTGTTTGAAAAATGAAAGCAGCATCCTCTTTAATGATTATTATTTGGAGAATATATTAAAGACTCAAAACTAGAAGAAGAAAATAATTAAAAAGACACACTTTATTTTCAGTATTAAAATATATATATATATATATACATTTATCAAAAATCTAGAGGTCTAAGCAAAAATTGTAAAATCGAGAGGCCTTGTAAACAATAGCAGAGGGCTGCAATGAAAGTCATAAGAAACTAAAATTACTGAATATTTATTATATAAGAATGCAAATATGTTATAAGTATGATTGTAATTGGAAATTAGTGCTTAGAGCATTTCTATGTGCCTATCACATCTTTTTGATTTTTGTTCCGACCTACAGATTTTGATATTTTTTTTTCTTTTTAATACACTGATAAAAGTGAATTACTTTTTCCTAAAATTTGCATTTATTATTATTGATTTATTTTTGGGGTTTTTTCAAAATGAAAGATAAATTTGATTAATTAAATTGATTTTGTCGCTGTTTGGTATGCATTCTATTTCTAGCACTTATATGTTTATTTTCAACAAAATATGAAAACAAACACGGTGTTTAAAAATAATAAATCATAACATTTAACCATTCAGAATTTTTTTCACACGAGTTATCAAATTGTCGCAACCACATCACATCGCTCGCTTAAAAATCTCTTTCAGTCTGAACTACGATCCTTTTCAACTACCAGCAAATTTAGATAAAAGAAAAATAGAGCTAAACTCATCAAACATGTTACGACTTTTTTTTTCTATCAGGAGTTTTTTTTTATTTTTCGCCATAAAGATGACGAGCGATCATAAAAGAAAGTGAAAATTAGCATTATGAAAGCAAAGAGCATTACAAAAATTACTTTTAAAAAATACCCCATTGGCAAGCCGGAAGGCAAAGGTAGATTAAATCCTTTAGTCGGGAAATATAAGGAAAAGAACATTTCGCCCTCTATTTTCATAAGGATTAGAGCTGCAAGAATGAAAGAGGATGGAAGAGACTGAAAATGATGAGAGCTTTCCAACAAGGTGTAATATGCATAGGTTGAAAGATTCTTTAAGTTATTGGAAAACGAAGGAGGAAGGAGTGAATAACAAATATCAGATCATAACTTCTAAGTATTTGCAACTATCAAAAAGTTCAAATGCAAAGATTGTTCGATATGACAAGGCCACATTCCGCCTAGTTTGAATCTTCTTTCAAATTTCAATTGTAAAGGAATTATGGGAAAATGAATATTTCAATCCAATACCATTTCCACCCCTTTTAGTTGGATAGCCTATATACGAACTCAACCGAGATTTTCACTATCCTTATTCCACGCGAGTTAAAATCAAATCAAAATTATTCCAGTTATAATCGTGTTCGCAAGATAACATGGGCAAAAGCGTTATATATATATATATATATAAAACGCTTATGCGTGGCGCAAAAAGGACCTTTATTTCTTTCTCCCCGTTGGCAACGATCAGTTTGTTTACTAATCTCAACCCTGAAGCCCAGATTTTTGGATTGGTTTGAAGTCGGAAACAGCGATTTTTTTTGAGTTTAGATGGCTTCAATTAAATAAGTTTGAGTCGTACAGTTTGGATTAGACAAATGAGTGAATGTGTGCGTAATACTGAATGTCCTTTTCAGCTAAAAGTTTCTGAAAAATTGGTATATTCATCTCTCGACAGCTCAAATGTTCTGAGTTCCATCTATCCAGAGAAAAATAGTATACTTTCCTTCACTTAATAATAATTGGAGTAAGTGTGTTTACATGTGGAGAGGCAACATTTCGTTTAAAAATGTGCATGTTTAAGACTTTGAAGGAAAGAACGATGTTCGTAAATTTCGAAAAATGCTATCTTATCTAAAAGTAAATAATTACTATTTGTTTTAATTTTGAATAGTTAATATGAACATGTTTCAAGCCACTATTTTTTTAAACTGTCCTTCTTTAGCTGAAAAGTTGCAAGATGGGTTACATAAATCTACGACAAGTGACGATCAAGAATTTTCTGAGATTTAAAACACAAATGACTACACTGAGAAAAACACTATATTTTTCTTGAGTACATAATTGTTGGAATAAGTATGTATACAAGTGGGGAAGCTTTTCTGTGTAATATTTCATATAAAAAAGAGTGTATATTTAAAATTTTGGTTAAAAAATCAACAATTTTGTAAATTTCGGAAAAAAAGCTATCTTATCAATTATAAAAGGTTAAAAGTAAATAATTATTATAGGTTTTAATTTTGAATAGTTAATATGAACATGTTTCAAGCCACTATTTCGTTAAATTGTCCTTTTTTAGTTAAAAGGTTGTAAGATAGTTTACATAAATCTACGACAAGTGACGATCCAGAATTTTCTGAAATTTAAAACACAAATGACTACACTGAGAAAAACACTATATCTTTCCTGACTAAATAATTGTTGGAATAAGCATGTATACAAGTGGGGAAGCTTTTCTGTGTAATATTTCATAAAAAAGAGTGCATATTTAAAATTTTGGTTAGAAAAGCAACAATTTTGTAAATTTTGAAAAAAAAGCTATCTTTTCAATTTATAAAGCTATTTATCAAAAGCTAAAAGCAAATAATTATTATGGTTTTAATTTTGAATAGTTAATATCAACATGTCTTAAGCCACTTTTTTTCTTTAAACTGTTCTTTTTTACCTGAAAGGTTGCGAGATGGGTTATATCATTCTACGAAAACTAGAATTTTCTGAGATTTAAAACAAATGACTACACTGAGAAAAACACCATATCATACTTGACTCAATAATGATTGGCATAAGCATGTATACATGTTGGGAAGCTTTTCTGAATTACATTTCACTGTATAGAGGTCATATATTTGAAATTTTGATGGGAAAAGCAATTTTTAAAAATTTATTTTGAAGATTTGGAAAAGGTTATCTTATCATTTTTAAACTTAAAATTTGGGTGGAATGAAGTTATGTTTAAATAAACTGTTGAAGAAATAGTCAAAAGTGTATGCCAAGAAGTTTTAAATGACTGATTTCTGACTGATGAAACTAATTTTGATTTTTAATCATCTTTGAATTATAAATATTACCTTTCAAATTTTTTCTAACACTTACATATTTATCTGTGCTAAAAAAATATTTTAATTGTAGAAACTGATGAAAAATTAATTTTAGGAGTTCATGCAATTTCAAATAATTTAAATTTACTTTTAGTAATTAATGTACTTATAATTTCGTAATACTAGCAGAAACGAATAACTGTACGGAAAGCTAGCGAAGCAAGCTGGTATCATATAGTGATCCCGAAAGAATCACAATGTGATTCTTGGGTGTTGGTGTGCCGAGCGAACAGGGAATGTTAGATATATATAAAGATTTTATAACAACTGTGCTAGGACACCCAGTGTCTTCATTGTAGC